>JABUQX010120185.1:15000-27500 GCA_015478945.1 Trachelipus rathkii | reverse complement strand
GAAGTTTTTTCAACTGTTTCTCCACATATAATTATTAGCTTTGTACACGTAATATAACTATTATAGTTAATTTATATATTGTGTTTACCTAGCTACTCCACTAAAAGTTATATCACACATTGGCTAATATAAATATTATATTACCTTCTTTTATTTTAATTATTATTAATAATATACTTATATAAAACCACTAACTTATATATAAATATAAACTTAACTACTTATATATAAGTTTACAAAGGTACTTAACTAATACTATTATTATATATAACATTAATATACTAAACTACTAATTAATATATTATATTAACTTATAAATAACTTATATATACTTATAGAAGAACAGAGAGAGAGAGAAGAATAGAATTGAAAGAGGGAACTTAAAAAGAAGAGTCAAGAGGAAATGTGAGGTTGCTGTGGGAAAAGATGAAATAAAATTATATAATACAATAAGACTAATGGCGAAAATATCAAGAATAATATTTATAAATTTCGAGAAAGAGTAAACACTAAATGAGATCTAATCGTACATCAATAAATAAATGAAAAATCCACATAAAATAATAAGAATATATATATAGTAAAATAATATTTCAAATTCATAATGAAATAAATAAATAAAATTTAGTAAAAAGTAAAAATGTAATTTAAATAAAAAAATATAAAAATAAAAAGAAGAGCAAGAAGAATTATTTATTTATCTTAAAAAATAAATGTCTTAAAGGTAAAGATATTCTTGATGAGCAACAATGTAGAATGAAATAATAATTTGTTATTAAGAATATGTACTTTAAAATTTATATTATTCATATTTTTTTTACTTTATTTTTATATTATTAATATTATGTTATTTTTATGATATGTGAGTAGCGGAATATTACCAACTCTAATGGTTATAATCCACGCATAAGATGGTAACTAGATATAATAATAAATAATACAAAAAAAAAGAGGAGGATAATATATCCACTATATCCAGCATGAACAGGAGGCTTCTATCAATACATAATATTAACTGTTTATAATTTGATTACTTAACCAAAGTTTACCTTAAAATCCCTATGATTTTAAAGCGGGTTTCTGTCAATACATAATTATATAATATATAACTGTTATTATGTTTTGATATAGATAAGTCTTTGTGTTATAATTTATTATTAACTAAACAATTGTTTTTATATTTTATATTTTTGTAGCATGATCCTACTTAATAATATTTAAATTTATATCATTACTCCCTGATTCACTAAATATATCACTATTATTCTGTTTATCCTGGTAAGATAATTACGTAGTTATTTATCGAGTATTAAATCTAGGTGTAGCCTAGCTTATAATGTAACAATTATATGGTCACCATTATATATTAATCTTAATTATATTATATTATAATATATATATATATATATAAATATATATAATATATTATATATTAAATATATATATATTATATATATATTAATATATATATATTAAATATATTAATTATATAATATATGATAATATATCGAAATCGAATTAATATAGGATGACAATAACTCTATATACGAGGTAGATATAATCCTCACAGTAATAATATTTAAGGTATTGGTATATATTATATATACCATAATTATAGTGATATTAAGTTTGGTTATAGGTTTTAAGTAGTTAAGTTATAGGAGTATTATAGGTTTAAGGTAGTATATTTAGAGTTATAGGCTTTAAGTATTTAGGATTAGTTTTATTTCATATACTAATAATAAATTTTTAAAAATGAGTATTTCTTTACCCCTAAAATTATTAAAATAACTATACTATACATTAATTATTGATTTTTCGCTCCTGGAGTCAAATAATATACACTAACATTTATTAAAATAATATAGCTATATATATACTATAATATATATATAATTAATATATTTAATATAATCAATATATATATATTATATAAATATTAATATATATATTAATATATATATATAATTAATATATTTAATTAATTATTAATATATATATTAATATATATATTAATTTAAGTTAGATGATATCTATATGACATCTTATCATATATATACGCAATTATACCGCATCCGATTATTGCGGAGTAAATCAATCCTGCACCTAAATTGACATATATCCAGTGCATATATTATATATACCGCAATTATATATATCACGCTAAAATTCTTCATGTGCAAATCCTTCATACTATAACTATATAGGTCAACATTCCGCTATAATTCTTCCACCTTCATTATCCATACGCATGCCTACGTTTTTAGAAAAATGATAGTTAGATTAGTGTACGTATAGTATTATATAGTATATATGTTATTTTTTTGCCTATATTTTCTATAAATGTACACCTATATTAATAAAGATAAATATAATATTTATATTAGAGCATCATTATTAATCAAGTAAGGAGTTTATAAGGAATTATATATTGTTATTAAATTTATAGAATATATCGATTTCTTATGTGATAATAGTATATCCAGGGGCGTATAATATAGGTATAGTGATACTCAGGTATATATAGTAGTAGCTCCTTATATAAATATTATTATTATTATTTAGGTATTTATTTATAATAATATATTATAATAACTTAAATTAGTAAATTGAAAATACCTTAAATTATTAATATTTATATTAATTAAACAGTTATAAAATATAAGAAAATACATAACATTTGTCATAATTAAATAAAGATAATTAAAACACCCACAGATCATAAGTAAATAGCTTATAGTATAATACTAAAGATAAGTCTGAATTCATATTAGAGATATTCTCGTCATCCTGACTTAACTCTTATATTCACTGTATAATCGTTATGAGAAAGTTAAAAGTCAGTCTATACATAACTCAGTATAATGAGAGGGGCGGTAAGAATGCAACGTCATTTATTTTTATAACTAGTTACATTAACTTATATAAGGTAAAGCATATAAGAGGCTTAAAGTCACTGATCCTACTACCTATAATATCGGATTAAATATCGAGTAATATATATGAAATCTTTCGTTCCTCTTCACGGTTTAATCTAGGATCAATTGTGGCTTGTGGTATGGGGATTTCCTTTTCGCAGGAATTTTTGGTTAATCGAAATAGGGTCTGATTGTTCCCTGATGACTTGATTGGGTTAGGAATGGGTCCTTATATATTAACTTTATTTGCTCAAGTCTCGGTATTTAGCGCGCACTCCTTCTTTCACTCACCCTACCATCACTACAGATTAAGTGAAACTTAAGACTGATCAATGGAATGACTGCTTTGGTGACGTTCTGGGTGTAGAACGTGTAGATTGCTCTTTATTGAAAAGAGAATTAAATATCGGCTCTTAGAATAAAAAAAGCATTTGGAGTCTGAACTTGTAATCGAGAATGTAGCAATGGCTCCTAATAGTAGCTAGGTTTAAACATAAAAATGATAGGCCTAAGTCTTTCCTTCGACTGAATTACTCAATTGGAATGATGATATTAATATATAAGTATTTTCGGGTAAATATATTCTCTCCATCGTATATACACTAAAGCTTTATTCATACCACAATAATAATGGAGGTATCGTATTATAGATCTCATTAAATTAAAAATCGAACTGTTCTTCCCGATGTTTGTCAGTTTAGCCGTATAATATACTTATATATAGCTCTATGGGTATTATCAATATATCATCAGTATATTAATTAATATATATATGTATATATATATACTATATGATTAGATATAACATGATTTATATTGTATCAGTATATATTATAAGGGTGATTAGGATAAACTATTCTCGTCTTATTATAACATATACACTCTTATTATAGTGCTTTAATTATTATTATTATTCATATCAGCTAGAATATAGTTCTGTTGGCAGGATACTTACTAATTTCGAGAGGTCTAGGATGCAAAAGTATTGGGCTTTCTATCAATTATATCAATACGAAAAGTAGTGCAGCTTAAATTACTCACTTGATTATCTCTCTATAACTTAGATAAATAATATCTTTTACTGTGACTTTAATATATGCCAAAAATAATAGTTATATAAATCTATTACTAACAATTTACTGTAATATCTCATATTGAGTCTTTTCTCGTATATCTTATTATCTCGAATCTGTTGTTATCTGTTTTGTAGTGACTATTATTATAGTATTACTTCAATAACTGAAAAGGAAAATCTATTCGTCCGAGGTACCTCTATATATATACATATATTTCCTTCATAAACTCAATACCTTAAAGATTATACGCTACTCACTTAGGCAACTTATATAATATATACCTTTCATCTATATATACTCCTATTCTATAACTATTTCATATAACCTCCTTATCACTAATACTACTACAACTCCTGCCCTACCTCCCAATGTATTCTTCCAGGTACCTCCTCCACCGATATAACTATACTCACTACTTACATAGCTCTCTCATTACTAATATATACTCTCACTCACTCATATCATTATACCTTACCTTATATATCTATTATCCATTATATAGCTACTCTACTTCCTTATCACCTATACTCCTTCTTCTTAATATCTTACAGTATAGTAGTTACTACTATATATGCCATTAGCCTTAGTGATTTATTAACATAATTTTGATTTGGTAGTAGTATGGCATAATATATTGTGTGATCTATATAAATAAATAATTTATACCTGAATCTTGTATGATACGTTAAGTAGTAATAAAGTATGATGATGGACCTATATCGTTACTATATACGTGAATTAGGCATTTATATTACTCACTCCCTACGAGTTTTTGAGTATGGAGTGGTTGACTTTCGTGTCATATATGTAACTATGATACTACCTCTATATATATATGTATCATACTAATATATATATATATTATAACCCTATTTTATACAATAATATATATATATATATATACTATATTCTCTAAAATTAGTTACTATACATATTAATACTATTAACTTCCCTTACAGTGGTATTTGGAGATATTAAGGCCACTCAAACATTTATAATATAGGTCCAGCTATATATATATCATATATATACATATTATATAAGTTACACTAAGTATAGTACCTGTTCGGTAAAAACTATAGTAAGAAGTATATATATAATATAATTATATATATATACCTAGCTCTATGATACCTTTTCTATAACAATTAATCTCATGCCCTATAAATTTAATACCTAAAGGACGTTCAATATAAATATATAATAGCAAAGTCAATTTCTAATCCATGCTTAAATTCATCTAAATATTGTTAAAATTAATACATTATATATTCCCTTTTTCAATTAAAAAGAAATTTATTAGAAATTCACAGCTGTTGATTTCCTTCGTTAAAAACTCAATAATTTCATTAATTATATTTATTACTATTATTTATTCTTATATAAAGTATTATCCACATATGATATTTTTAATATATATTGAAGAATCCGATTCGGAAGAAGAAATTCTTGTTTTGTTATAGAATTTAATGTTTTATATCTGCGTTTCATTACTACAACAGATATTGAATGGTTTACGTACTGACATGCATAAAAATTTAACCCGAGCGAGCTATAGCTTTCGTCGTGGAGCACTCGAGGTCGACTTCTGTGGTCTCGGTCATTCTTGTTTATTCCACATTTTTATTCTATAATCTAAATATGTATATTTTAACGATTCATGACCTATTCCTTGGGAAATAATTCTTAATAAGCGGTTAGGTATGGCTAGTACCTATATTAGACATTAATAACTATATAAGTATATATTTATAATATAGCATTTGATATCATATAACCGTGAGGTATATTGAACACGCGTTAATCAACTGCTTATTATATACTCTACAAGTAATCTACACTCCTAGCTCTTATTAGGGTTTATTACTACCTATTATATACCTATCTATCTTATTTATGCTTACTTATATGTCTAGTATTTTTACTTTTTATCCAAATATCCTATAAATATATCGGTAATCTATGTGTTGTTTAGATTATATAGGGTATCTAATAATAATAGGTATAACGTATATAACATATAGTCTTTATTCCACTGTTTTATCAAAAACAGTTTGTAGTTTTACTCTCCATTAATAACAGTCATAGGTTCTGATTCTTATCTCCTTACTTATTTATTTCACTACTTATATATATTATTATTTTCATTAAAGTATCTTTCTCAACTACTGCATATTATTAATACTATATCTACTAACTCGTTATTAATATGAAGCCTGATTATGACAATATATGTATATATATAATTATAATATAAATATAATATATATTAATATATTTTCTATATATTACTTCATTATCTTTTACACAATACTCATATTCAATTTCTGTCTATATATATACTCATTGATATACTATCTTTTTTAACTTCTAGATAATTGCCTATACTCTGAGTTATACTTAAATTCTATAATATATACTTTATTACCTGAGAATTATTCTATTCTCGCTTGATTTAAGGTTTGGAAAAACTTGGATTAGATTCCGGGTGGGGTCGTGGCTCAGGCCACCGGCTTGGTGCCAAATTCAATTCTGTAGATAGTACAAATATTACCGCCATAACTCTCCTGCACAGGAATGCGGGATGCGGAACCTGGATTCGCGGATGCGGAATGTTTGTTTTCCTTATATCTCCCGCTAGGCACAGCTCGGATGGTTTGAAATATCAAATACTACTATATTACTATAACTATATATTTCCTATCTCTTATCAACGGGTTCTCTTAGTATATATATAATCATATCGTACTCTTCCTTAGTTGACAATATATAACAATCCTTAGGTCCAATCTTAAACATATATATAAACATAAAATAAAAAATAAATATGTCATGTAATCTGGAATTCCTAACATCAAACAATGGTTATGTAGTCTATATATATAGTATAATAATAATATATGTTAGACGGTATTGAGATACCTAATACATCAAAAGTAAAAAACTTGAGGAATTTACTGTTTACGCGATAATATATAATATAGTATATATATAATATATAGTATATATATATTATAATTATATTATATATAATATATATATATATATAGGTATAAACATGTCGAAGAACTTTATTTTATTCCTATCATTCTCTCATATAGTATATTAGCTAAATTCCCGCTAATATATATATATATTATAATATAGTTATAATATACTATATATACCAATATATAATAGACCTCATCTTCGTCCGCACTTGTTTTTGATGAATGGCCCCAGCAATACCTGGTTTAAATATACATATGAGTTACCAGGTTGCCCGGAACGAGGGACCAACTCAAAATTGCACCGCCGGACTCCCACTCAATCCATCATTTCGATAACCCTCCGTTCTTAGAATGTAAGGGGGAGAGATTGTTTACAGATGGTTGGTTATGTTTGTGGCGGAACTAGTGATGTGGAAAATTCCGCAAGAGAGTAGGATGAGGGTTGGCAGGATGAGAAGGAACAGGAGAAGTTTTGTCTGGTTTTCTGCTGAGAGTGGCTGTTTGTCACTTTTGTCATCCGCATAGGGGTTAGCGTCAGGGTGATGTGGGGAATAGTACTGCTCGTCACCGTGGGAACACTAGTGTGGGGGGAGAGAGGCCAAAGTATTGTGGATTGCAAGTTTACGGTGCAAGCGCGTGTAAAACATTTTGCTTATGTCCGCCCTTCCTACCACTGATAGGATCATTTCGAACATTTGCTAATCCAGGTCAGATATTTTCTTGTGAATCATAGTTTTTAATCATTAGTCACCTACATCTTTGGCTAAAATCGGCTTTTTGGGATAGGGGCTGTGTTGTTCCCTTGAGCAGTCACACTGAGCTAGGAAACGCTGGTAGACAAAAATAACTGTCGCAGGTGGGAAAATCTTTTATTGACTTTTATTCTATATATAAGAAAGTTGTTGGTGTCTTGGTCTAAGATTTCTTAGGTCTTTTTTACCTTTTTAATATGATCGCGAATTAATAGACCTGTTCGGTATTTGAGATAGTTTTTCTCACAAATCTCGCACTGCCAAACAGCTCAAAGTGACACATATTTATACCTCTCTCTTAGACGTTTCTAGGCGGGCGTGAAATATTGTGTTACTATGGTGGCTTTAATTACATACAAAATACCACTTTTATCTTACTATGCCATTTATTACTACAACCGGGGGATCAAAAGTAACGTTCAATGGTATGAAGTTCTATTAATTTCCACAGAACCAAGAGTTTTTTCTAGCTCTAGTATTCTTATCATTCTTTTTTTTAAAACAGACGGACACGTCATCTTTTTCATTTGAAAATGGTTCAAGGAATACGGCTATTTGGCAGGTGCTCCTTAAGTCAGTTGAAATTCACGTAGTATTCATAATCGAGGAGGAGTCTTATCAACTCAGCGAGACAGAGAGATGTAGAATGCGCTGCTGATTTTTTGTGGCATCCAATACATCTTATGTGACTCTTGCTCAAAAGGTTGATACCCTCTTTATCTTGGGTCGTGAGAAGGTCTGCTAGATCTTGCAAATAAAAAGTACTCGCTAGATGCTTTCGGAACTTCCAAATTATTGAGACCTTGGGTGAAGAGTTCATTAAAGGACATTTGATAGGATCATTTATTACATCGGCAGTTGATGCTCCGCACGATTCGGTAATATAATTCATTGATCTACCAGCAAAGATGCACATCTCATTCTAAGAATTTTGAGTTCAAAATATGTCAGTATAAAATTATCCTGCTTGGTATGCAAATTAAAATATCTTAAATAAATCAACTAGGATTTCATTATAAATCAGTGGGAATTGTCCACATGAAATGCAAACTGGCGCTCGCAGGAGCATCATTAGCGCGGATGCCTTCTCCAAGTAATTTGCGGAATAGCGGCTATGCATGCCGGACGGATGGCGGAAGATGTCACTTCTGTCATGCACTAACACTATACTATATTCATAAGATGATATAATCGGATTAGGACTGAGTATTTTATAAAAATGGGAGGTGAATGATGTTGTATATATAATATACTTTGTGTATATTGATAACTTAATATTATTTTGGATACTGTGATAATTAATATGTAATACTTATTACATTACCATTAGGTCACATTTCATGCGGATGCCGTATATTTGTTTTGGATATGTCTGATATTTTACTTATATATAACTTTTGTTGTATTATTACTCTATCCAAATTCTTTACTACAGTCTTTCGAGCATTACTTAATATAGGAGCGCTAAGTAAGAACAGTACGTTACCTAATATTATTTACGCACAGGTCTTAAAAATATAAGTATAGTCTTTAATTTATGAGGCAAGTCCCACTTGATGATTCTAAAATAATGAATATTAACACCTGGGCGTTATGCATAGGGATCTTCCTACCTTTCGTATACGTCAGATCATCATTGCAGTGCGATCCTTATCATGTTCACGAGGGTCACAATCGTTACAACAATACCCGGGTACATTAAATCGTCAATTACTAGTAGGCTTAATGCGTGCAAGATGCATAATTCAAATAGCGAGAGATCAAATTAGCGCTATGTTAAACAAAAATTCTCTTTTAGGGAGTGATTATCCATAGATTTGAAGTCGACGCAATAATCTTCAAAGTTAGGTAGGGTGAAGATAACAGATCGTTTGAGGGAGCTCTCTAGAATTTTGTGTTGAATCATACGGTTGTAGCTAGATAGAGAGATTGATGGTCGATGAAGCAACAGTTATAAATCTCATATATATAGATACGTATTAGGCATATTTATATATATACTTATTTTGTATATACAGGACTATTTTCTCTACATCTTAGTCACTACTATATATAGTATCACTTTATCAGTTATATACTCTATACCTATATATATTGTACTTATCTTACTTTAAATCATTAAACCTACTTCCCACCACAGTTCGTTTCAACTCCTATCTCGATGCCACCTCCAAACTTTATATTCTTAACTCTTTCTCTCATTTACATCTACAATGGAGTATTACTTATTAGTTGTGTCTTCACGCTCTATATCTATGTGGTTTTATCACCATTTAATTACGGTCATCTTCTAGGTCAGTTACGGTTTCTATTCTGTGTATATTATTATTTAGATATGCTTTCTATTCCTTATTCTTTCCCTGCCTAATTTTTATACTTAATACTTCTTATATTTTACTTATATATTTTTGTTTCAGACTTACTTTTATCCATGGAATTCTGTCTTTTCATCGATGAATGAATTGTTATACATATTAAAACTATTCTGCTTATATAATAATATATTATATATATTAATATTATATTTCCTATTATTATATTATATCTATATAAGATTAATTTGTATTAATATGATATTATATATATATAATTAAATAAATTATATTAAATATAATAATATATAATATTATTTATATATATATATTTTTTTATTACTTTTATAAATAAGAAATATATATATTACTTTTTCATATAATCTTATTATCAATATATATTATATTATTATATATATATTAATATCATATATAATTATATTATATTATATATGTATTATATATATATATTATATAATATATAAATATATATAATATATATTATATATATATATAATATATATATTATTATCATTTATACTAGAAAAGATAGATTGTAGGTCTAGCGGTGAAATTCATTATATAAATTATTCTTATGAAATATCGAAAATTATTTATATAGAATAATTCATATTTAATATTTAAATTTCAACTTCTAATTTGGTAAATATTTATGAGTGAATGAATGAATAATATATGTTGAAAATTTTTAATGGTATACTTTTCTGTGTCTTTTTCCATTCATTTTATGACATTAATTTATAAATATTATTATTGAATATTTGTTTATTAAATATATTAATTATTATTATATATATTTCTAGTTAATTTGTAATGTATATACTATAATATATATATTTATAAATTTAATATATATAATTATATATAATATTTATTACTATATAATATATTATTATATATATATATTTTATTATATATTTAATATATATATTATAATATAACTATTATATATTCTATATATTATCTATATATTATTATTTATTTATATAAATATTTTATACTATATAAAAATTTATATATACTGCTATATTATATACTATAATAATATATAATTTATACTATAATATAATCTATTATATTATTATTATATATCATTATATGTATATAATACGTCGTAATAATGGCGTAGAACGATAATAACCTTGGGGTAGGACGGAGGGTGTATATATAATAATACTATATAATATATTTTTATATTATTTATAATATATGTTGGATGATATATATATTACTATTTATATATATAGGTATCTATATTCATTATATATTATATATATAATAATGGTTAGATTGTAGTAGCATACTAATATAACTATAATCTATCTATTATTATACTAGTATTATTTATTTGGTAATAAATTACACTACTATACATATATATATATCTATCATCATAAACTATATAGTATATACTATCATATTTATAGTTATATAATAACTATATATATATTTATATATATAATTATACATATATAGTATATAACTATATTATATACATATATATAGCTAGAAAAAAGAGAGGAAAAAAATATTTTCAATAATTATAATACTAGAGTATTATCTGTATGAAAGTTGTTTCATTATCATTACTATATATTTTCATACTACCATATTGAGTATTTTTATATCATTTTTTGTTATAAATAGGAGCTGGTATTTTATATATAATTCAGTGAAATTTCTTCCTCTACTTATTCATACTGTTTTACATTTGCATTTTTACTTAATTTATGTTATATGCTAAATAACTTAATAAAGTTCTAAGTCTTAATATAATTTCCATTTCAGAACATCAGACCTTCATACCAAAATTCTCAAAGAAACTACACAGCAATATTTACGGGCAGAGAGAAAGTTTCATATATTTATCGATTATTTTATCCGATTATTATAGGTTAGGACGCAGCCGCTCACCACTTATAGTTGACGTAAAAATGACGATCATTCTCCGCCGGTGTAAGGTTTTACTTCTAAGATAAGAGTAGGAGGAGCGAGAATTTCTAATGAATTCCAATTATTATTTATGCTATTATTATTTGTATGTTGTTTTTCCTATATTCTATTTTGATGCAAAAACAGCATATAATTTTTAACCTTTATATAAATTATAATAATTTAGTATATTTATTACACAATTGATTAGTTTTATTTAAAACATAAAAAATATTTGCTCGGACTGGAGTACCCTGCCTACCCTATGTATTTATAGAATAGGCGCCACTAGATAATAGTATAATATATAGCTATATATTATTTATATTTGCTATATTTATATATTATTATATATATTTATATATATATATATATATATATAAGTAATGTAAGCTATATACTAGGTTTTCTCATAACTATTACATATATATATATTAAATTATATAATAATATTACTATTATATTATATATATCTATGTTTATTTATAAATAATTATTA
>JABUQX010120185.1:0-10000 GCA_015478945.1 Trachelipus rathkii | reverse complement strand
TTAAAAAAGGTATTATTTATATATTATGTAATATAAAACCAAAATTGTAATATAATATATAATACTATATAAATTATTAATTTATCAATTACATCTATAAATAATTCGTATTTATATATCATCACTGATATATATATATATATATATAATATGATATATATGGTTATAGAGAATATTTAATATAGACCCATATATCAAGCAGGTTCTGTTATTGATACTAAATAATGCTAGCGTATTAATATAAATAAATATATATATTATTATTTAACTATGACTACTATTCGTATAAATACTATATATATATAGCCTTTTACATTTGTCAGTGTGCATATTAGATATATTTTAAAGTCGTGAGTCACTAATCAGTATAAATATTTACTATTAGTATTTTACTATCATAAACTATATAAAGTATTATATATTAATGAAATCAATTATATATAGTATGACTATAAGCTGGTATAAATTACCAACCTGATATTTATAACTATAACTAGGAGTATATATAGTATATTATTCTAGTAGTAATAGAGTTATTATTATCTTATCTTATATTGATTTATATATTTTATCTAGTGAGTATATACTTATACTTCTCTATCTATAGCAGTTAACCTATATAATAGCCTCATATATACAAAGTATAACTATATTAGACTATTTACTGACTCATCATAGAAGTATATATAATGTATATTATGAATGCTATATCAAATATAATATTTATTATATTGTTAGTATATAAGTGAGAGAGAGAGTGTCAGAGTAAGGAATTGTAGATGCCACATATTTTATCAAGATATATGTATTTCTATAAGAATAAAGTAGCAGGTTTTAGATAGCGACACTAAGTGGATTCGGAGCGTATAGCTCTAAGTGGTTTATTGATAATATGTTGGTTCAAGATTATGATATGCTCATTTGTTACTTTGCTTGGTCTAGTGATATAGCTGTACATTCTAGCTTTCTAATATTTTTGATATAATTGCAAGCTCATTCACGCATAGTTTGAGTCGCCCTTCTCTCACCATCACTACCTTAATTGTTCATTATATTCGACCTTCGTAGTATGAAATCACCCTCCCCACCCCCCAAAAAAAATATAACGTCAACTCCAAATAACTTACCCCTCACCTTTAAGTTCAAATTTGTAGGGAGCACAAAAAAAAACTTTTGGGTCTCTTCTCTCTAATACCTTTCAGCTTATTTCTCTCCTAATTATATCTTTAAATTAATATTCTATAATTTAATTATTATGTAGATTATCGTGAGTATCCATTGCTTTAACTATTGAATGTAGATTCTTAAGTTTATTATAATATGAGTTCTAAATATATATTTTATAAGTTTTTTTTATTTAATTACTATAATGTTATTATTTCAACTATTTGATATTCAATTATAAGGTTTTAATTTTTATATTATATAAGTAAATTCATAAATAATGATATTTAATGGTATAAGTAATTCGACCGCTACCTCGACCATTAATAAACAACCAAGTAAAAAAATAAAACTATTAATAATATAGTCACTATAAAACAGAAAACCTCATTTTACATAAGAAGGTCATTATATTAAGGGAATTATAAACATTAAAATATACTTAATAAAGTTATCAACATTGATATTAATAAGTTCAAACGTAAATATCCGTTTACAATAACGATTATTTTCATTTAATAGAGTTTATTATTTCACGTGATAATTATATTTCATATTCAAATGTTAACACTTAGTTAGCTTAAAGTTTATCTATTTATTAAAAATATATATTCAGAAAATATAAAATTTTCTGAACATAAATAATATAATAATATAAATAGTGGGAGATTTATTACATGGGTCATCCAGCTGCGAATGTGGGTGCTTTCGTAAATTTTCCTAATTACATAATGTAAGTTTTATTGGTAACAAACACATAATGATGGTGAAATAACCCGGGATTTTCAAATCTGGGTTCTCGGTTTATAATTACTCAATTCCGGTGTGGAGAGTATTAATGACCGTCAGTCTAACATATAGATGATCCCCACGGGTGTTGTCCAGTTATCCTAATATTAGTTTGCGTGTGGCTGATTATTATGTATGATTATTCAGTGCCAGAATTATCCATCAAATAAGGGTGTATTGCCTGTGTTCCATTGAGAGGAATAATATTAACATTACTATATCTTGTTGCGTTGAGCCCTTATAAATCTTACATCACAGATAAACCATTAAGACGTATGGAATATATTAGATTTATTACCTTACCGACTTCCTTAGGCATGATTTGAAACTGTAGTGAATATGGAAGCTGCAAAGGGGCCCTTATGGTTAAGGTTAAGGGTGCTAATACTTCGCGAGCGTTTATGATCACAAAATTTATACTATATATACTATAAATACTCATTTATCGGAAATCAAAATTCCTAATAGGAATAGCTTATATATGTACATGGTAATCTGTATCATCATATACTGACCCTAATCTATATATATAAGGTCACTGATTCTATGATATACCTACTATGCTAGGTTACCGGGCTAACGTATCATACTATTATATTATAAATATATAGTATTTTATCTCTATATATATCTCATATATATGACGGTAGCGTGCAGCTCCTACGTATTCTGCATATATACTACAAGTGCATTGATCTACTTTCTATCGTATACATATAGCCGTGATCACCTACACTTACTCATACCCAGCGGTAATTATACCTCATCTCCATATAGTAGATACGATTGACTTTATAGCAAATTCTGAAGCGCTCGGGCCCCGCTATACGTTGACGGGACTGACATAAGGTGCGGGTGACCCATGCCATAACTGAGCCCGTAGGTCGTAGATCTAGATACGTGTACGTGCTATACTCACTCCTAGTGATCACAGCGACTGCTCGGTACTATTACATGTCATATATTTCAAAAGAAGGTAAGAGTGTACGGCCTGTATAGTAAAAAGATGACACGCAGATTATAAACAGTACACAGTGTGGCTATGAGCTTACCTCGTACGCGCCTGAGGGTGTTTAATACACTTGCTGTGCTATAACACAATGAACAACAGCTCATCTTTGTGATTACAGTGAATGATGATGGGCCGTGCCACCCATCACCACATTCCTGAAAATAGGAAGCTATTAACTTAGTGAGTTGCGTGACGAACTCCACCATCTTATTTCACGGGAAAAGAATTGTGGTTACAGGGAACGGTCTAAATTGTTTTATTTCTTCCGTCTTCGCACGGATCTTGTGGTTAAAGACCATGAGTCGCCCAACTCACAAATATGTCGGGCATCAGCGACAACAGTTGTAATAAATACAGTAACCTGTATAGAGTGAAGTAGGGATTTCTAATAGCGATGACTTTGATTCTTTGATATCATATTCATATATTCATCTTACTAAAGTCCGGTCCTAACTCTACTATACTATTCTATCTTTAAAACTTAAATTTGATTTTTAATATTATTCTATCGCAACTACTCATGAATAATATTCGAACTTAATAGTTTTTAGTTATAATATTATTAATGTTTTTTTTTTTAGAAATATTACACATGGAATTTATTATTATTGCGGAAACTTCACCTCTCAATACAATTCATCTTCTTCATTATTCTTTCATTATATATAATATTTATCATATTAATATCTATATTATATATAATATCATTATATATATTATAATTATATTAAATATTATATATATATACTAAATAAACATTTATTGTTATTTATTTATATATACTAATTATATACATTCTAATCTGTAAACATGAGTAATATTATATTTATTATATTTATTGTAAAGATTATATTATTTAAATTAAATAATGATAATGGCATCACTCGTTTCCCTTCAAATGATCGCCATATATTACATTATTATTATATATACTACTAATAGATTTAGTTATTATATATTAATAAATATGATAAAATATATAATATATATATAACTATATATTAATTTATTAATAATATTAATATATTATATATAATTATACTTTATTTATCTAATTATTATTTTATATTTTAATATATATTATATCTATTAATTTTAATAATTAATATTATAATATTATACTAATTTATATATATATTAATTATAATATTATTTCCATATAATAAATAGATACTTTATTTAATTAAAACGTACAAGACATCTTTTAGTGATAAAAATTATATTATTAAGTATCTGAATTTTATAAATTATTATATATATATAATATAATTATTATATATTGGATTCATTATTATATATGTGTAGATTATATTTTTATTATAACTATATTATTTATATAAATGAACATTTATTATTAATATAATAATAACATCTGATATAATCATATATTGATTAACTAATACATATATATTATATAATATCACAAGCTCTTATATTATATAATAAATGGCTAAATAAATAATATATAATAATAATATAATAATAATTAACAGATTATATAAGTAATTTCTAATATAAATATTATAATATATAATAAATAAATTAATAATAATTAATAATAAAATATTAAATATATATTATATATTATTATTATAATTAATAATAATTAATTCATAGTTAACACTAATTGAAACCAATAAACTTTCCGTCCATATATATATTATAACAGTTAATATATACGGCTCCAGCCAAAGGCATACATATATATATATTGTCATCTTGATAATATAATTAAAAATCAATAGATACATATATATAGTATATTTAATATATAATATAAATTCTATATTTATAATATATATATATATATATATATATATATATCATATATATATATATATATATATATATATATATTATATATATATATAATATCAGTATATATATTATAACGGCTACAATACTCCTTAGATCATATCAGCAACACCTTAAGCATAACGAAATTAGTTGGAACATTGACTCAAAGCTTTGACAACTTTTCTAACTACTGCTGGAGCCATCCATCAGGCATACAACGAAAATAAATAAATAAATAAATAAATAAATAAATAAATAAACACTGATAAATAATAAATAATCATTTATATTATTTTTGGTTATCATTCTTAAGTTAGTAAACATAAGTGGTAAGCATAAATAATTTCAAATCCTTTTAAAATTTTATGTAAATAAATATTTATTTTATCATTATTATAATAAGCTTTCTCTACTTCCGACTTTTAAATGTTTAAAAATGATACTTAAAGAATAATTGTCAATTGTTATATTATTTATTTTTTATTCTCAATTTATTTATATATTATTTATTCTATTTATTTATTTATTTATTTATGCATATTTATTGTAGCACTGAAAGTTGGAAAAGTTATCAATTAATAAATGTTATCACAAACCTATTCTTGCATAACAGTTACTTCATCATAAATACAACTCATACAACGATTCGTATCAGTCCGGGCTAACTATTCCCATCACAACTAACCCGTATAACAACACCACACACATTATATAACCTCGGTCATTGCATATACTACTACTACATCAATATCAATATACTACCTCTACCTACTACTAATCAATCACATACACCATTAAATATATATATATATTATATTATATATTAATAAGTCCAATGGATTTGATAATTCTCTAACTTTGATATAAAATAGTATATTAGATTATAATTATTTTTAAATATATATATTAATATTATTATTATATATATATATTATATATTATATATTATATATATATTATATATATATATTTTGATTAAGAGCACAGTAATTTTGATTCCAAAAGGAGTCATTAAATATAATTATTATTTTGTTATTTTATAAAAACTAGTTTTAATTATTATGATGTATTAATGTTATGTATGACTTTAATTAGGTTAGCTAATAGTTCTAAGTATTGACGTGCAATTAATATAAATTGTACAGATCATTATTGGTATTTTATATTATTTTTGATATATGATTGTTAGTGATGATAACATTGTTCATATGATTTACTTGGCAAACGTCGTAATTTCAATATAATTTTGTATAATTCAATTAGTTCATATTTGTCTCCAATTGTTTAGTTTATGTTTGTATATATCGTCTATATCTTTCTTTTAATTCTTTACTCGCATATTTCTATTATTATAATTATTATATAAGGCCTCCTAGGTCAAGGAACTCGAGTGGCATGAATTGACTACGCCAGACCACATCGCAGGGTCTCCAAAAGTTCGCAAGACCTTGCTCATTACGGTGGGAGAATGTGAGCATATACATCCTTTGTGATTTGGTTCTTTCTGTCGTGCTCGAGGCTATAGCTACATAGTAATTATTATAGCGTTAATATATCTAGTAAATTCAACTCCGTCCTTGATAATTAAGGGATACTTTGTCTCTGTTGAACAGTATGCTTGTGCTTATTTCTCTATCTTCTCTATCTCTCTCTTCTATCTCCTACTCTCTTTCTACTTTTAATTCTTATATTATATAATATATATATTATTATATATAATTTATTTATATTAATTTATATATTGTATATATCTTTATATGTATTATAAATTTATTTATAATATTATTTAGATTAATTATTATTTATAATAATTTATATATATTTAATTTAATTTATTTTTTAATTTTATATAGTTTAATATTATATTTATAGATAATTATTTATTTATATATTATAATTTATATTATTATATTTATTATATTTATATTATTATATTATTATATTATTATTATATTATAGGTATAGATTGGATACATTGTGAATGACTGTCTGTTCTGTTTCATACAGATGTGTGCTGTATCCTTCTCCTAAAGACCATTATATTGGATATTGATTACTACAACCTATAAGTGAGCTCTTCTGCAAGGTAGTAAATATTACAAAGGAAAACACAGTTGTTGTCTTATCTAAATGACTGTGTTATTTAAATTTATTGGCATAGATTCATTAACCTTATTAATAGAGAGGCACTAAATAAGTAAAGATTATATTATAAAATAAATATAAAAATTGTTTTACTGACGTTTAGTACATATCCGCAGGACTCTGTTGATTCTATTTATTTATAATAAGTTTCTTGGTTATATATCATTATATAATGTTTATATTAGCTGGTTTAAATATATATAATATAATTATATTGATATATATATATATATTTTATATATAATATATTATATATATTCTATTATTATATTATAATATATATATATATATATAATAATTTATTAATATTGAATATATATTATATAATTATATATTATTTAATATATGTCATCTTATTATCTCTACCTCCTCCTATACTATATCACTACTCACTCCTTCTTTCATCATATTCTATTACTCCTATATATCTACCCTTATCTCTACTCATCTTATAATCTTTCACTACTCTATCACTATTAATACTCATCTTACGGAAGTTTCCTATATAATTATTCATATAATAATATACTCTGTATAAATATATATATATATTACTACCTACATCTCTTCTATATATACTACTATATATACTATATATATATCATACACTATATATATATACTTACCACTATACCCTACTATACTATCTCTCTATCTATATTACTCTATAATATATATATATCACCTAACACTATATATATATATATATATATAACTATTACTAATGTAATATATAATATATAAATTATATAAATATAAATAGTCATATATATATATACTAATTATAATTATAATCTGTAAAGAATATATAATATAATATATATATATTTACAAATTATATTATTATGATAATAATATATATATATATATATAATTATATATATATACTATATATTATATATATATATATTATATTATTAGATTTAGTAAAGTATAATATATATGAGATATAGTATTAGTAAATATATAGATATGTCGTGTAGGATATTGTGTGTGTGTGTGTGTGGTGTGTTGTTTTAGTGTGTGTGTGTTGTGTGTGTGTGGTGTGTTGATTCTTCACGAATAATTCAGAAAACCAGATACTTACGCTACGCAATAGATTGATTGCACAACTTTTGTACCACTAACAACTACTAAACCCGTCAGCTCCGTTAAAGTTTCAAGGACTTTGTTTAGAATATTTGTTGTTCATATTATGGACCTTGTTAGTTATTCGACAATCGCCGCCGTATGTCTAAGAATTGCTCGTACCTCTCGACCCATTTAATGTGGAAAAATTTCCGATTTATGTAAAATTTCAAATTCTGTGACTTGTAATAAGTTGAGTCATTAATTTAAAACTATGAAGTCAAGATGGTAAAAATTTAGGTTAGTTCTACGCCATGACTCCGCATGTTTTAATCCCGGGATTATAAAATTATTCTTGAAGCATTACTTTTAATCATTATAGTATTATTTTTGAAAAATTACCATTTTTGAAAAGAAATGTTCAAAATTTTTTTGGGGGAATCGGGAACTCTTTGCTTCTCACAATTCCTTTCCTATCATTTCCCCCCCCCCCCCCTCATAGATAAAACTTTTGAAGGGCAAACTAAAAAATAATTGAAATAAACAAAAATGTATATATTCTTAGCATAGGGTTGACGTTCGTCAATACTTGTCACAATAATAATTACTTCGCTTTATTACTTCTCCCATAGAGAAATAAAATATTACGGCGCTTTTCCGGCAAAGTTCTTGTGCAATCATCACAATATTATTTTTCCATTTAAAATAATTGGATAGTTCTTAGCTATTTCCCCGTTCAAAAAATTATTAATTATTATTATTATTATTATTATTATATATTAATTATTTATTATTATTATATTATTTATTATTATATTATTATTATTATTATTAATTATCAATTATATATTATTATTATTATTTATTATTCATTAATTATTATTATTGTATTATTACTTATTAATGTAATTATTAATTTATATCATTAATTATTATTCTTTTATTATATATATATTATATATGTTATTTATTTATTATTACTATTTATTATTTATTAATATATATTATTATAATTATTATTATTATTATTATATTATTATTATTATTGATTATTTTATTTACTTATATATGATTTAATTATTATTATTATTTATTAATTATTATATATTATTATTATATTTTATTTTTTATTATTATTATTATTATTATTATTATTATTATTATTATTATTATTTATTATTATATATTATTTATTATTATTAAATTATTTTATTTATTACTTATTATTATTTTATTACGTATTATTATTTTAACTTAATTATTATTATTCATCTATTATTATTATATTATTAACTTACTTATATTATTATTACAATAAATATCATTTGACAATCTAAAACAATGGGAGGAATTAGCAGTCCTATTATTGGTAAAGAAAGTTATGTCCCGCCGGTTGTTTTACACTTAGGATTTATTATATATTATTATAGCTATTATATTAGTTATTATTATTCCATTATTAAGACTATATTATATTATATACTAATAAAACTATATAAGTTCAGTGCTGTTGCTTATATAATAAATTTAGGATAATAGATCATTAAATTAGACGGTATAATGTATACTTAATGATATATGATATCGCGTGATAGATATAGCTCAGTAAGGATCAAACTGCTATATACTATATACTATTACTATTCAATACAGTAATATATATACCTAACATAATAGATCAATATATAATTGCCGAGATAAGTATAAATATATATTATAAATAATATAGGTATATTTAGTATAATATATTATATATCATATATATTAGTATATGATATATTATATAAGATATATATATTTTACTCTCATATACTATATTATATATAAAGTCCTCATTTCTAATATATATATATATATATTATATATATATATAATTATATATACAGATACTATAGTAATTATATATATATAATATCATATGTAATAGTAATTATCATACTGATAATTATATACTTATAATATAATATATTACTATATACTATATATATACCTATATATTTATATATATGTATATACTGTAAATAT
>JABUQX010120184.1:5000-15000 GCA_015478945.1 Trachelipus rathkii | reverse complement strand
GTGTCGATGATGTCACCGGCTTAGAATGTTAGAAATAACCCTCTAAGCGGTGGACATCAAAACTGTTATTACAAATTAAGATGATAGTGTGTCGATGAGGTCACCGGCTTAGAACGTTAGAAATAACCTTCTAAGTGGTGGACATCAAAACTGTTATTACAAAATATTATGATAGTGTGATCGATGATGTTACCGGCTTAGAACGTTAGAAATAACCCTCTAAGCGGTGAACATCAAAGCTGTTATTACAAATTAAGATGATAGTGTAATGAGACCACCGACTTAGAGCGTTAGAACTAACCCTCTAAGCGGTAAACATTAAAACTGTTCATTATAAGTTCGGCGCCCAAATTCTTTTAACATTTACCAAATGATCTCAATAGTTCGTTTGATTTCACCTTATCTAATTCTATCGTTTTAATAAAGTAAGATTCAGTATGAGTTGAAGTTCACAGACCAATTTCCTTAAAGTGTTTATCTAACTTTTTCTTGAATAAATCGATGTTGCCGCTGTTCACTATTTCATAAGAGAGATTATTACAATTTCTCAATTACATCGTAAGTGAAGAAATTCTTTGCTATATTGGTTTGAAATCGTTTATGACAAAGTTTATGCCCATTACTTCGTGTTACATCGTTAAAATCATATCTAAAGAATTGCCTGTAATCGATATTTTCAAATTTATTTAGTATTTTGAAGACTTCTATTAATTTTCCTCTCAATCTTCTTGTTTCTAAAGAATGTATATCTAATTCGCGTAGTCGTTGGTCGTATGACTTACCTCTGAATTCTGGTATTAATTTGGTTGCCCTTCTTTGAATTCTTTCAAGAAGAAGAAGAAGAAGAAGAAGAAGAAGAAGAAGAAGAAGAAGAAGAAGAAGAAGAAGAAGAAGAAGAAGAAGAAGAAGAAGAAGAAGAAGAAGAAGAAGAAGAAGAAGAAGAAGAAGAAGAAGAAGAAGAAGAAGAAGAAGAAGAAAAAGAAGAAGAAGAAGAAGAAGAAGAAGAAGAAGAAGAAGAAGAAGAAGAAGAAGAAGAAGAAGAAGAAGAAGAAGAAGAAGAAGAAGAAGAAGAAGAAGAAGAAGAAGAAGAAGAAGAAGAAGAAGAAGAAGAAGAAGAAGAAGAAGAAGAAGAAGAAGAAGAAGAAGAAGAAGAAGAAGAAGAAGAAGAAGAAGAAGAAGAAGAAGAAGAAGAAGAAGAAGAAGAAGAAGAAGAAGAAGAAGAAGAAGAAGAAGAAGAAGAAGAAGAAGAAGAAGAAGAAGAAGAAGAAGAAGAAGAAGAAGAAGAAGAAGTTGTTTATGATTGCATGAGGTTTTGATAGCATTTGAGTATATATAAAATTATCGCTATAACATTAAATATGAATAGATTTATATGAACTACTTTTATCAAAGTTTTTCATTTTTTTTTCATTTTTTATTATTTTTTTCTCTTGAGATGCATTTTCATTAGAAATATTACATTTAGATAGATTACATGAATTTAATAAAATTTATAATATCCCTGTTTAATACTTTTACGGTTTCTTTTACCAAATTTCCCACCATGAAATCGGCGTTCCATGTGTCTTATACAGTCCACCAAGTCTTCTGTAATAAATTTATTTTTACAGCAAAATAAAATATAGGACACTCTAATATATATATACCAGAAATTTGCAAAGCACGGCATTGAGCAATTCATTAGCATATGAGATATAAAAAAAAAGTCGCTTTGCAAGATAGCAAAAAGAAAAAAATACAAAAAAAAAGAAAAAAGAAAAAACACTTTAAAAGAACAAGGAAAGCGCAATATTTGCATTTTCTCTTTGGAAGAAGCCAGCAAAGCTTTTAAAAACTGAGAAACGCAAATGTATCGCCCGCCTTCCCACTATATTAAGCATACCGAAATTCTAATTTTATTCATTTAAAAGATGGGGGTTCGCATATATTATTTTTAAAAGTCCTACTAGCAAATTTTTAAGTTATGTAAGGGTCATTCTAAAATTATATTTACGAGTATATATATACATATATATATATATATATATATTATATATTATTATTATATATATTATGTTGGTTATTATATATTATTATTATATTATTATTATTACATATATTATATATTATTATATAATATTATTATATACATATGCATATATATATATATTATTATTATTATATTATTATTATATATATATATATGTTGGTTAAGTATATATATATTATATTACATATATTATATATATTATTATTACATACATATATATTGGCTATATACATATTGGCTGCTAGTTATGCCATTATGCTATTAATATTGGTTATTAGAAGATATACATGTTTTAATATATATATATATATATATATATATATATATATATATATATATATATATATATATATATATAAGATAAGAAGAATATATATATATATATATATATATATATATATATATATATAGATAAATATATATATATATATATATATATATATATATATATATATATATATATATATATATATATATATATATATATATATATATATATATATATATATTTATATATATATTGGGTGATTCACACCAATGTTTACAAACTTTGGAAGATGGATGGTGACATCATCACAATAAAGTTTCACCGAATACATATACAGCATAAAGGCCTAAAAGCATAAATTCATTGTGTAACGGCAATGCTTGTGCGGGTGCAAGGGAATCCCTGTAAACGTTTCCGGGTTGACGACATTCATCGCATCCCGTATTCAACTCCTGTTACCAATGGCTCCGTTCAACCAGTGGCGTACGTCCCCGGGGAGAACCTTGTCCTCCCGTGGTTGGCGTAATGCCCGAGGAACTTGTCATCAATGCTCTGCTGTAGGCCGAACCAAGCCGTAACACCAGATATATTGCAACGCAACTGGATAAATCACAGAGCTTCCTTTGGTGCCTATTGAACCGCGAGGGGTTGCACCCATATCATCGCTAGAACGTTCAGGCACTGAACTCTGATGATGTTCCCAGGAGACTGCAGTTTTTTCGATGGTGGATTTAGCAACATACACGAGATGATACATTCTTTACGAATGTTCTTTGTACGGACGAGGCCACCTTCACCAGAGAGGGTATTACTAATACCAATAATGACCACGTTTGGTCGTTTTACAACCCACATGCGGTGAGACCGCGGCGCTTCTAGCGGCGCATCAGTATCAACGTCTGGGATGGGTTCTGGAACCAACACATTGCTTCCGCTACATATCCTGGACGGAACTATGACCGGAGCATCGGATCATGAGTTTCTCATTGAAGACCTATCCGATCATATGGACGATAATCCGTCCAGCCTGTGCTATATATGTGGTCTCAGCATGAACTTGGACGAGCCTATCGACAAAGGCACGTGATCAGATGGCTACACACCAATTTAACAGAACAGTAGATCGGCATCGGTGGTCCAAACACCATGGCCGCCTAGGTCCTCAGACCTCAATTCTCGTGACTTTTAATTATGGAGTCATCTAAAGCAGCTGGTTTAAGGGGTGAAAATAACCAACAGACGACATTTTCTGCGGAGGGTCAAGGATGGCGCAACACATTTCAGGAACACTATGGACCTTCGGTGGTTGTAGGCCACTATGGTCCGCCGGCGCGAGCTCTGTACCCAGGTCGGGGAATTACATTTTGAACACTTGTTGTAGTGACATCCATTCTATGTAGCCTGTAACTTAATAAACTATGGTGTATGGTGTTTGTTTCATTACCCCATATTTTCTCCTTTGTATCTCGTAAACGAGTGACTTTAGGCCCTATATGTGGTCGATGAAACTTAATTGTGATGATGTCACCATCCATCCGGAAGTTTGTAAACATCGTTGTGAATATATATATATATCTTATATATATATATATATATATATATATAAATAGAGCAAATAGTATAAAAAACAAATATATATGTATATTATTTGAGAGTTATATATATATATATATATATATATATATATATATATATATATATATATATATATATATATATATATATACACAGAGCAAAGGGAAATTCCCAAGCCAGGTCCAGTTTAAATTCAAAGACCGACATGCTCCGATATACTGCCTTTAAAATTGTTCAGGTCAAAGGTTACTTGGGAAAAGAGAGGAAGGAAGTATGTTCAAGACTTTACCAAGGGAGAACATGTAAGATTGAGCATAGCTGTTAAGTCTAATGTCATTGAGTTGGACAGAGAAAGGATGAGACTATATAGCAAGGCGTGTTGCAGGAGTCCTTTTCAATGCAGGAGATATGCAACTGAAGATTTCAGAAGAAAAGTGTCCTTTTAGAGAGAGAGAGAGAGAGAGAGAGAGAGAGAGAGAGAGAGAGAGAGAGAGAGAGAGAGAGAGAGAGAGAGAGAGAGAGAGAGAGAGAGAGAGAGAGAGAGAGAGAGAGAGAGAGAGAGAGAGAAGAGAGAGAGAGAGAGAGAGAGAGAGAGAGAGAGAGAGAGAGAGAGAGAGAGAGAGAGAGAGAGAGAGAGAGAGAGAGAGAGAGAGAGAGAGAGAGAGAGAGAGAGAGAGAGCTTCCTTTGTAATGGCTAAAGTATATAGTATAAAGAAAACTAAACAACAATTCGACGGACAAAAAAAAACCGGGGAGAGAGTTATTAAGAGAAGGAGAGTTGATAAGACAAAAAATCTTAGACTCCACATTTTTAAGGGTAACTGTATGAGTGGCGACACCCCAGATATGTAAGGCATACTCCATACAGGAGCGAACGACACCCTTATAAAGATAAAAATTCTTAAGACTCTTCAGAAAATCAAACCTCTTAGAAGCTTGTTTAAAAAAAGAAGTAATGAGATCCTTTCAAGAAAGACCACGGGAAAAAGAAACACCAGGAATATTAAGGACAGACGAAGATTTGAATTGTGGGTTTCCAAAACTGATGTTATAGTTGTGTGGAAGATTATGTCGAGTAGTAAGATGAATGAACTGAAGGCAATCATGTTCTCAATGTCCCAGTTAGAAATTTGAGAAAGGTCAGAAGTTAGTTGCTCCAAGGGCGCCCCCCAGCGTAAGCCACTAGTAGTTTGGTTTGACATTTTTCATAATGAAAGGAGTTATGAGGGATAGAGTCATGAGGGGTAGAGTCGTTGGCTTAGAAGTGTATAGATGAAGAAGTAATAGAGGGAAGATCATTACTAAAAAGTATAAAAAGAGTTTTGAATATCACAGAACCCCGTGGAACACCACTAATTATAGATTTGAAGGATAAACGGTGGACGTCTAAAACAGCTACTATAGAACGGCAGGATAGGAAATCAGAGAGCACGTCATGCACAAAGAGAATGATAGATACTGAAGGAGGAAATTTAGAATGGTAGATACTGAAGGAGGGAAGTTTAGAATGGTAGATACTGAAGGAGGGAAGTTTAGAATGGTAGATACTGAAGGAGGGAAGTTTAGAATGGTAGATACTGAAGGAGGGAAGTCTAGAAATCAAAGCTCTGCTCTAGACTCTATCGTAGGCTTTCGATATGTCTAGCGTCACAGCAAAAGATTCACCGAAATCCTGAAGGTAACCAAGAATCAGAGAGAATGAAAAGAACATCGTCAGTAGAAAGATTCTCACGAAAGCCATACTGGCTATCAGTGATAAGATTAGGATAAGATAGGATAAGGATAGGATAAGATTAGTGTTAAGGATAGATTCGATAACCTTTGAAAGTACTGAGGTTAAAGAGATAGGACGATAGTTTGAATGTTGAGGATAATGATAAGATAAGGATAAGGATAAAGATAAGGAGGATTAGGATAAAATAAGATAAAGATAGGATAAGATTAGTGTTGAGGATAGATTCGATAACCTTAGAAAGAACGGAGGTTAAAGAGATAGGACGATAGTTGGAGGAGGGTTGAGAAGGGTTTGAATGAGCTCACGTTTACAACAAGAACGGAAGGACGAAACAGATAAACGGAAACTAAATAGCTTACCAGGGCACGGTGTAAGTTCGAAAGTACAAGTTTAGAAAGCCACAGGAGGAATACCATCAGGACAATACCCTTCTTAATTTTAAGTTCATAGAGACCAGAAATAACATCTTTAAAAGAAATTACAATATTAGACATATATATATATATATTATATCATATATAACAATATATATATATATTACTATATATATATATATATATATTATTATATACTATATATATATATATAATACTAGTAATATATATATATATAATATATGATATATATATATATATATAATATATAATATATTATATATATATATATATATATATATATATATAGAGAGAGAGAGAGAGAGAGAGAGAGAGAGAAAAAGAGATAATTTTTTCCCTGTTTTTGGAGCTCTGGACGAATTTCATGCAACAAAATTGACCAATATGCTATATGTCTTATGATGAAAACAACAGACAAGTCTTACGAGCCACACACAAGCAAAATCCTCAAAAATAGCTTTATGTAATCTATACATAAGAGTTGTTATAAAATTTTTATAGTGTGTATGTGTGTGTTATGCAACTTACCTATCATACCGTACATTTACTACTACTACTACTACTACTACTACTACTACTACTACTACTACTACTACTACTACTAATACCATTACTATTGCTGTTACTATTACAATTACTATTACTAGAGTAAAAGGTTATGAATGGTAATAAAATTATTAACAAAAAGGTAAAGAAAGAAAATAACAATAATAAATAATCACCAGATATATACGAGCGCTTAAATCGTGGCGCTTGTAATGCCGCGCAAACAGCATTTGAATAGGCCAATAAGGGCTTTTAAAGCGATCAAATTGATTGAATAATATACTACTTATTGATCTTCTAAAGTCTAAACTGTCGTTTGCTCAGCGTTTTAGGCTGCTATATATATATATATATATATATATATACTATAATACTATATATATATATATATATATTATACAGTATATATATAACTACGTATACTACCTCACCCTATATATACACTACTACTATATATATTATACTACCTGATACCCTATATATACTATACTATATATAATATATATATACTATATACCATATAATAATATATATATATATTATATTATATATATATATTTTTTCTAACGGAAAATCGGTTGAAAGATTGACTCACAAACTTGAAGACGATGGTTCGATCCCTCGTGTGCGATCCGCACAGGTACAAACTCTGTAGAAAATTCACCTTCTCGAGGTTGAAACTTTTAAAATAAAAAGAACAAAAATATCTTTAAATAATAAAAAAAAAGAAAAGAAAAAAAGAGCAAAAATATCTATAAAATAAAAATTTAAGAAAAAAAAATTAAGAAGAAAGAATAAAAAAATATAAAAAAGAAAAAAAAAGAAAAAAAAAGAGAAAAAAAATCTAAATTATCTCCCTGTGGAAAAAATACATCACAATGAATATTGAAATTATTTATTACAGTATATATTTCTGTGTGGAGGAATTGTATTTTTTTTTTTATGGTAAGGTTAGGACGAGGTTACGAAAGATAGCACGTGATTATCCTTTGAATAACATTATTTTTTTTTATTTTATAGAAAAATAGAAAGTTTATAAAGGAATAATAAGATAAGCTAATAATAATAATGATAATAATAATAATAATAATAATAATAATAATAATAATAATAATAATAATAATAATAATAATAATAATAATAATAATAATAATAATAATAATAATAATAATAATAATAATAATAATATAACAATTAATGATATTAAATAATAATAGATAATAACAATATAATAATAATAATAATAATAATAATAATAATAATAATAATAATAATAATAATAATAATAATAATAATAATAATAATAATAATAATAATAATAATATTTTTATTATTATTATAATTAATAATTGATTTATTATTATCATTATTATTATTATTATTATTATTATTATTATTATTATTATTATTATTATTATTATTATTATTATTATTATTATTATTATTATTATTATTATTATTATTATTATTATTATTATTAATTGAACGATCAAGCTTGTTGAATTAGTATTTAAGTAATAATATCTTCAATTCTCGACCAATTTCTCATTTTGTCTTGATTCTTCGTCTCAAACATGTTATTCAATAAGTTATGGGGTTTGTGGGGAGGATGAGTGATAGCCCCTGATGGGGGGGGGGGGGGGGGAGGGTAGTAGTTGATGGTAGTGAAAAGAGAAAAATTCGACATTTGAAAAATTGTCGAATATTCTGATAAGAAAATGAGTGCCCAAAAAAAATGAGTAAAAAATAAAGGTAAGCTTATTACTGAATATAAATTGATTTTTTGCATATTTTGCGTGCTTGTCTATATTGCTTCTCACTTGCTAATACATACATAAACATACATATACACACAGAACACAGGTGATATATATATATATATATATATATTATATATTATATATATACGATATTACTATATATATATATATAATTATTATATATATATCCCTAATATATATATATATAAAATAAATAATATATATAGTATATATATATATATAATCAAGTGATATACAGTAGTATAACTATATATATATATACTAAATATATACACACATATATATATATATATATATATATATATATATATATATATATATATATAAATATAGTATACAAATTTATATATATATACTAAATTTATATATATATATAATATAGTTATATATATATATAAATAATACTATATATATATTATAACATATATACACTATAATAATCATATATATATTATATATATATATATATATATATATATATTCTTACCAGACTCCCTGTAAGCTTAGAACGTCTGACAGTTGTTCTGGACGAAATCCCTACACCATGCTCGGTCCTCACAGATTCCCACTCTTCCAGGTCCTCCATCCCACGTCCTTTTCTCTCAACGGCCTTCCTCATGTTATCATTCCATCTGGTGCTATCCTGTTCATGGATTATTGTGGAAAAATAGTCCCGCAGATGAGTGGCAGGCTAACTTGTCTTTGGAGATCGCCATATGATCTTGCGTGGTGGCGGAATCAAGGCGAGCATACTGAGAGCATTTCATTGTTAGTGTGTCGATTAAGGAGTTGCAGGCCAAGAGGAATGAGGATTAATGGCAGGAGAAGACGGAGGTGATGCTGATAAGTAAAGAGGAGGAGGAGGAGGAAATGAATATTAGAGTGAGGGATCAGGAATTGAAGTAGGTTGATCATTTTAAATACCTTGGAGTTTGTTTTAGGGCTTGAAAAATATTATTCACATAGAATTTAATATTAGAATGGAAAAGTTTAATAATGCATTAACAGCGCTATATTCGTTACTACGCAGCACAGAAATGTCCCTCGAGAAGCGTGCAAATAATAATAGTACATGCCCTTGCCTGCCTACAACCTATACTAACAAACGGTCACGCAAGCGTGGCTCTAACCATAAAAACTAGAGCAGTAAGATACAAAAAAAGTGAAATGAGGGTGTGGGATCCATAAAGGATACGAGGAGGATATAAAGAAAAATGATGATCATAAAAGAGCGTAGCTGGGACGGTGGAGAGTATACTGAGTTTTATTGCAAAAGAGACAGGCTGAGGATGCGTACGCGACCTCGGAGTGAGATGAATGAGCCGATAGATACCCGCAAGAAGATGCTTACAAAAAGAAACCGGGAATGAAGACAGTAGTATGGACTAAACCAATATATATTATACTATATATACATAATATAGTATATATATATATATATATACTTATATATATATATAGTTATATATATATATATATAATATCTATATATATTATATAATATAACTAATAATATATATTAATATCATATATATATATATACCTTATTATTACTGTTATCTATATATATATATATATACTTATATATATCATATATATATATACGTATTATATAGTAATCATATATATATATATGATATAAATCTATATTATATATTATATATAGTATAT
>JABUQX010120184.1:0-2500 GCA_015478945.1 Trachelipus rathkii | reverse complement strand
GAAGCTTCGCGCTCATATTTTTTTTACTTTAGGTGTTGCTTCATGTATTTTATAATGTGTTGCTTTGTTAGGATTTACTATGGTTAAATCTTCTGTCTGTGTATGCGAAGCGTAAGGACTGAGTCTCTTGATCATATACGTATTTAGAGCAGCTTATGTTCGCGCCCGCATATAATCTTCTGCTGTTATGCCGTCCCGGTGCGTTCTCGGCCTATATAGTAAAGCAGTTACCAGTTCATGATGTATGAAGATTTATAGAATACAAGGCATGTTTAAAATTGGCGGTGCCTTTAGCGCGCGTCTGAAAAACTTTTTTAGGGATGTTATTAAGACCGCCGATTAAAGTTATGTTTTACACGGGTATAAATTTTTCGCAAGTATAGTTTTAGTGTCTTGCTGTGCCGGTATGTCAAAAAAGTTTTTTTTTTTTTTAAACGTATTTTTTTGAGCGTGAAAAAGTCCTACGACCTTTGGGTTGATTTAAGTTGAGCTTGATAATTACTGATTGCGGATATTTAAATTTATATGACAACACCGTTTTGAGAACGATGCCGTCCGTTTCAGCGTTTAGGAAAACAGCGATACAGATTTGCAATGCCTACAAAAACAACATTAGTAAAATACGATCAACAACACCAACTAAAACAAATAGCCGAAGTCTTCCGCTCCATACACAATAGGTCCCAATTGACACCAGTGCTCTAGAATAGTACAAGATTCACAAGCTTACAAAACGCATTATGCACATGTCTCCTTCTATAAAAGACTTATGTAAACGAACCAGCCAGCAAGAGCTAAACTTTTCAAACGCAAGACTTACATTCGTTTCACCCCTGAAAGAGGCTCCAAGAGAGAGCGAAAGCTAATTCCTGTATAATAATTCTTCAGTCCCGTTATTACATCTTTAATGTTTTAACACATATGTGTAAATAAAGTTGTACATGCTTCAAAGCATTGGTTAACCCTAGGGTAAATTTGAGAAATTAATAGATTATAATAAGTGAGCGATTCAGGCCTGTATTAATATAAAACACTACTATATATTATGAATATAATATATATATATATATATACTATAGTATAATATATATATATATATATATAATATACTATATATATATTATATATAAATATATATATCATACTATATATATATACTAATATATATCATATATATATATATAACAATATATATATAATAATATATTTATATATATATATATATTCTATATATATAATATATAATATAACTATAAAAAGTGCCTAACAGGCTCTATTTTTATGTAAATCTACACAATTAGAATAACCAAAGAATCTAATACATTAAATGCGACATAAACAATCATATTTTTTTTAAAACTTATATATAAATTGTAACGGTAATGAAATCAGTGACTCCTCAAATTGCAGTTGATGATAAGCCTTTGAAACTGTGTGTTTCCCAAGGTTTCGTCGACTCATTTTCAATGGATTTCCTGAAATTTGATTGTTTTGCCTTATTATTATTATTATTATTATTATTATTATTATTATTATTATTATTATTATTATTATTATTATTATTATTATTATTATTATTATTATTATTATTATTATTATTATTATTATTATTATTATTTATTATCTATAATGTATATACTACATTTCATTAATAATTTTAGATGTACACTTAACATTACAATTACAATTACATTACAATACAATTACAATTACAATTACGATTATTATGTAATTATTATATTATTATTATATTGATATTATTATTATTATTATTATTATTATTATTATTATTATTATTATTATTATTATTATTATTTTTATTTTTATTTTTATTTTTATTTTTATTTTTATTTTTATTTTATTTTTATTTTTATTTTTTTTTTTTATTTTTATTTTTTTTTTTTTTTTGTTTAAATCCAAACTTTATTGAATCAAAATCTTTATATTTTTACTCACTATGTCACCTATTCGTAATATCTGTACTTTTAATTTTTTTTTTCTAATTTCTTTATCTATTATTCGTCATATATTGTAGACTAATATGCGCAGATTATCATTATGTTACTTATTATTATTCATATATTATTATTATTAATTATTATATTATTATTAAATTAAATTATTTATTATTATTATATTATATTATTAAATTATTATCATTATTATTATTATTAATTTATTATATTATATCTATCATTATCATCATTATTATTGATTATTGAGTATTATTATTATTATTATTATTATTATTATTATTATTATTATTATTATTATTATTATTATTATTATTATTATTATTATTATTATTATTATTTGACACTTTGGTGAGAGACATGAAGTATGAAAATGTTGAAACATGTTTGAGGTGAAAAAGATATAGAATGTGAATGTTGGGATTATTTTAGAGATTATTAATACAGATTAAGGAGATTTTTAATTTAGCATTTTAAAATATAACAGTGTTCTTTGTAAGGCAAATAGTCATGATGATCTGTCCGCC
>JABUQX010120183.1:27500-35000 GCA_015478945.1 Trachelipus rathkii | reverse complement strand
TAATAGGTTTAATAAAATAACTATTATTTACATTTTATTATTCAGAATATTTGTACATAGAAAAACATTAAACATTATACATTAAACATAGATAGATATTTATAATATATTAAATGGGAATTAAAGTACCCTTATAACCATATGATACCGTGCGACATGAATTTTTAATAAAGATTTACTTATCGGACGTGTGTTGTTCCATTTTTGTACCGGCAACAATACTAACACCTCCATATTTCCCAGGTTGAAAAGTTGTAGTAGGAACACTATAACATAATCCACCTCTGTCACTCCCGTGTAAATTAGCATTAGGATTCTGTGACTCTTTTCGAGCAACCTTTTTATGAGGCAGGTTATCATCACGTACATATTCTTTATCAACATTGTATTTCGTTCATTGCCTTCACTGTAACATCATGGTTTTTGATATCATCATACAATGACTCATCGTGACCTATACTATTTTCAGAGCAACGATCAGTCGTTAACTTTAACAATTTTTCAAAATTAATAGTGTCTTTTGTAACTTTATTAATTGCAAGGCCTTTGGTCTTTACAATATGTTTTATACCTCCATCTGCAGAACTTATTCTAACACCATAGGAATTTTGCATAGCATATACAAAGGAATCACCGTTTGCTCCAGGACCATAATCTGCTATTTCATTTGATAATTCACCTAAAAAAAATTCTGCTTCAGGAACTTCATCGTTTTCTTCAGCTACTAAAATACAAGAGTCTGTATCGCAGTGCAATACCTTTTGTTTGACTTTGTTAAGTAGCTTGTATAATTTTATACGTGCACATGCAGTCGTAACCGATGCGATAGGAATGTTTGTTGCAGTTGATGAACGTCCGGCTAGTGCATTTTTGACAACTGTTAAAACATATTTACTACCTATTGGAATGACAATAGGGACTTCAATATCACACTGGCTGATTGGTTCCCATATTTGTTTATCGCTAGTACATACCATATCTTCTCTTGTGGTTGTATTTTGTGCAAATTTTCCACAAAGAGAATTGAGGCATAATTTTGCAATGAACAGCATCCCTGGATTTTTCTTCTTATTGAAAATATCAAGTTCGACACCCTCCTTTTCTTTGAAAAGACGCATAACTCTTTATGTTTTTCCTCGAAAGCAGGATCGTCTTGGTGAATATTATTTGGTGGTCCTGATACCTCTGTCTTTAATTTTAAGAATTGGTTGACATACCCCTCAAATAAAAACTCCTCTTAAACCACCAAACTTCAAATATTTTAAGTATTTCGTATCCCATCTCTATTGCCAGTTGAGTTTCAGGTGTTGTTTATGCCCCTTCAATGGCTAGCCCATTCTCATCATGATTGCATTTCGCTCATTTATCCTCAACAAATTTTACACAGATTGGAAATATTAGTTTATTTTTTGTTCGTTTAGCAATGACAGCAGGGCCGGAACCATATATAGTCGAGCTATGCGACCACCTAATTTACCAAAGACTGAGGGATGCCTGGAGCGTAGTCCTCGTGTCTCATTTATGCAGCACTCTCTAAATGCTTGTTTTTTATATAATTTAGCTACTTTCCTCTTTTTTTCAAGTTATTCATTTTAGCGCAAAAATTGGATCAAAATTTCAATCAGGGCCCGTTAAACCTTGAAACAAAGTGGTTGTTTTAGATATTTTTAAAAGTGAGTTTTTTTCTGTTTACTATGGTTTAAATTTCGTAATTTTCGTAATTTCAGTAACTGATGAATTTTAAATAAATTGTGTTTAAAATTGCTCGGCTCCGGCTCCGGCTCCGGCTCCGGCTCCGGCTCCGGCTCCGGCTCCTAGTTATAATTCCTTCTCCATTTACACTTATGAAATCATTAATTCTGTTACAAAATTTTTATGGTATGATGAAATTGAATGTTTGTTAATGACATCTTTATTAACATAGAATTAAAAACTTAGAAAATATTTTATTGAAAATAAGATTTTTAAGATATACAGAAAAAGAATAATTCACTTTCTTCCTAAAATTTAATATAATTCCTCTTTGAACGATGAACTGCCTGTACATTTACGTAATATAATTTTATTAAAGTTATTTTTTTTTTTTTTTTTTATTTTTAAAGCGGAAAAATTATATTTCAGTTTCATCCTATATTTTAAAATAATTTCCCTTTTGAACTATGAGCTGCCTGAACATATGTAATATAATTTTATTTAAAACAGATTTTATATATATATATATATATATATATATATATATATATATATATATATATATATATATATATATATATATATATATATATATATATATATATATATTTATATCTCTATATATATATAAATATATATATATATATATATATATATCACTATAAATATATATATATATATATATATATATATATATATATATATATATATATATATATATATATATATGCCTATATATATATATATATATATATATATATATATATATATTTATTCAAAACAGAACTCCCTTTCTTCCTAAATTTTTAAATAATTTCTCTTTGAACTGCCTGAGCATATGTAATATAAATTTATTCAAAACAATTGTTTCTTAAAAATAAAACTTCCTCAATAAAATCACTCCTATAACGATGACCTAGACAATTTTATTATTTTTAAAGGAAAAAATAAGCTCTCAACATTCACTTCTAGGAGGTAAAGCTGTATTGTGTAAGCCGCATCTTGCAAAATTTTAGTATAGCTAGGGATTTCTTCTTTAACTGATAACTTTGATTTCCGGTCGATTTTCATTATTTCACCTAATACCTTATGGAATTCTATTTTGTATTTTTTGAGGATTTTTAGGTTGAAGGTCTTTTTAAGGTGATTCCCTTTCTCAATCGCTTTTCTGCATGCTCCAGTTTGTCCCATTGTTTGTCAAATTTGACTTCTTCCTCTTCATCTGACAAGGTACCACAAGGGAGGATTCCTGAAACTGCTGAACTATCTGACTCCGACCCAGATTTCTGTTTGATAGTGTTATTTATTTTAAGTCCTAGTTTACCACAAAAAGCATTCCTAGCTTCTAATATCAGATCTTCAGTTCTGAGGAAGATTCTGAACTGTGGATCAACAAAAATGGCAGACAAAAATATTTTGTTTTCAGTTACATTCTTTCCTTTCTTTACATAGAATTTTTTATGTCATTTACTAGAATCCCTTCCCTATAAAAAATTTCCTGCAGTCAAATCTAATTGAATATTTTATTGGAGTAAAGTATGAGTGTTTTAATAATTCTTTGAGGGTTTCGATTTGATCACACTGACTATCGGAGAGAGAAAGTTCAGAAGTACCGGCAGCCATCATACCAGTATAGTCTTTTAGTTGCAGAAGCCTTTCGAGCATGAGACATGTACTTCCCCCATCTTATTTCTTTATCTAAGATTGCCACTTTTCCAGATTGACGTTTTAGAACTTTCACTAATTTTGGGGTACGTGCTGCTTTTGCTATTTGTCTAGCCTAGCTTATAAGATTTGCTGTATGAGTAATGCTGAGACAGTCTCACTGAACGGGAGTTTTTACAAGCTCGATACATGTTGTCTCGATCCTGAATGGCACGAGAACAGGTGCCATTGGACCACAAGAGGAGGAAAAGCAGATTTACAAAAGTTATTAGAGATGTTTTTGGCAAGAGTCTGAAAACGAAGCTTTAATTTCCAAATTTCCCGGTTTCATTATCTATTCCACTCTCTGCAATCTTCTCACCCATTTAATTTCCACTCATTCCTTAGCATCTGATGTTAACCACCACCGCTCATCCTTCAAATCTATTAATAGTAGTGTTCCTCAGTGTTCTGTTCTATTTATTTTTTTTTATTAATTTATTTTTATCAATAGCAGGTAAACTCTTATGCTGATGGTTCCTCCCTTCATCACTCCTATCACTTTGAAAAGATGATTCACTCAACATTAAATTGGCCCTTCTAGGAGGGCTGTTTTGAAGCTGTGGACCTCTGATCTTTTTCCCATTTATAATTAAGGAAAAGGAAAGAAAGTTATTATCAATACTCCAAAAACTCAATTCGTTTAATTACCTATTCGACAAAACCTTCTACATAACTATAATGTCTTCTTTAAAAACACAAAACCTAAGCCTCTCTTTTTTCTATTTTTCTTGGCTTTTCATTTTCTTGTTATCTACCCTGGAAGGACCATATTATTTCTTATAAGAAGTTAAGAGTTCTTAGGCGTATAAAGGAATTCTTCATATCACTCAAGTTGCTTCTACTGTATAGAGACTTTAATCGTCTTTGTGTGGAGTATGCGTCGCATAACTGAGGTGGTTCCACTCACGCGGCCCTTCTTGAAAAGTTGGAATCGAATGTTTTTAAATCTTATTAGGCCTCCTACTCTCACTGATTCTCTCTCCAACCTCTTTTCTTTTTGTCGACGAAGTGTTTCCCTTCTCTCCTAACATTACCTCAATTACATCAGAAACTGATGTTTCGAACGCTCTAATCACATACCTTGTTGAACCCAGATTTACCCACTTTTCTTATTGTCATATGAACATTGCTGGTAAAATCTGCAACACACTTCTTTATTCTATTTTCCTCACTTTTTATGACCTAATCACTTTCAAACGCCATATTTTCATTCGTATCAATCCTTCATTTCACAACTTATGATTTGGATTTAACAACTTGGGTGAGTTGTATGTGGGCTGCTGGCCTTTTCCACCAGGGAGGATTTAAAAAATATGGCCCTAACCTTCAAAAGAGGAAAAGTGATATTTCCAAAACGTCTTTATCGAAAAAAAATTATCCTCCTAATGCAGTTTAGTCACTTCTGATAATCCCTACCTAAAGAACTACTAAGTAGTATACATTTTACCTCTTAGATCTAATCAAAAGCAGAGCAGTCAGTATATAAACAAGAACATTTTACGCTTCATCAATGGCAAGCTTTTAAATCGAAGCCATTTTGATGTCGTCTCCTTAGGTAGATCTGCAAGACGTAAATCATAATCCTCTGTACTGTCCATTTTTGCGAACACAGTACACAACATTTTAAAATTATTGATAATTCTCTGCAAAAAGTAGTTTCATAACTTTATGTAAAAGGTTATGCACCTTTTTACTTTACAACCAACTTAGTCTGAGTGATGCTTTCTATATTCCACCATCAGGTGGGTTTGTAAAAACCATTTCTCCAGTCTCACTCTGATATTTTTAAAACATCAACATCAATGTTTCCCGAAAAATCCTAATAAAGTGTTTGGGGTCTGCCTTCTTCCCTAATTTCAGCCTCCTACTCTCTTCTCACCTGAGCACCACAATATTCTTAACAGAATAACATCAATATAAATAGCTTTAACTCAGATTCTAATCCTTAGATAAAACAAAAGCTGTTACTTCCACACTCGCAGCGTCGTGCAGGCGCTAACGGTCCAATTACTAGAGTAGTAATAAAGGAAGTGTTGTGCACCAATATACTCATATATATATATATATATATATATATATATATATATATATATATATATATATATATATATATATATATATATATATATATATATATATATATATATATATATATATACTCAAAATATATATATATATATATATATATATATATATATATATATATATAACTATATATATAATATATATATATAATATATATATATATATATATATACTATATATATATATATATGTATATATATATATATATATATATATATATATATATATATATATATATATATATATATATATATATATATATATATATATATATATATATATATATATCAGTGATGGGCGAATCCGAATCATTCGGATTCGAATCCGGATTCGAGCTCTCGAATCCGGATTCAGAGGATTCGAATTCGAAGGTGCTGGATTCAGATTCGGATCTTCAAACCTTTCCACACACGGATTCGGATTCGAATTCGAATCAGAAGGTGCTGGATTAATCGGATTCGGATTCGAGCATTTTTACACATACGGATTCAGATCGGATTCGGATTCGAATCCGGATTCGAATCCAAGTCTATTTCTTGTTTCTATAAGAATGTCGAAAAAAAATCATCAAAAATAATAAAAAAACGAAAACTTTCAATAAAATTGCATCACTATTTAGAAGCCAACCACAGGATTGCCGTATTAGCCAATGAAGATGCATATTTCTATTATTTTTGGCTAATCATAACGCCATAGGAGAAATAGAGTTACTCTTGAAGCATTGGAAAAACTAATAATTTATAGAGAATATGTTAATAAGGACAGGGTCCAATATTGACTCGTACTACGCCCAATTTTCACCCCCCTAAAAATGGACATTAAAATCGGAATTATCAGCCGATTTGAACCTATAAACACCAAACTATAGATTTTTGCCCTCTAAAGCGTTTTTGGTGTTTTTCTTAATATCAGTATTCTTTCAGAATATTCATTTTCAAAACCCATGTTTTTGACATTTTCGTATCAACTTCCAGAATTTTTCGAAATGACCTCAAACTTAAGGTATGCATATATGGGACCATTATCTGCAAGTACTTTTTCGATTTTTTGAATTTTGTGTTCAGCGTTGTCCAATTTCAAACCACTTTTTGATTTCATGAAAAATTGCGATAATTTTTTTCTTGTTTTGGGCGAAGTTGATGAAATTTTCAGAACTTATATATATAATGCACATTTTTACTTAAGTAATTTCTTTGTATATGCATTAGCTTTAGATTTGTTCTTGACAGAATTTTCAAAAAAATTTTTGAAATTTTTTAAAAAAATTTCTTTTAATTATACAAAAAAATTATCTAAGTAAAAGATACATCTCCCGTTTATACAAGCTAAAAATTTGTGTTGATCGGATAGTAGAAAATTAATATCAATATTTACTTTCCGAAAATTCAAACGTTTGAAAAAATTGAAATATTGAGATGCTTTTTTTCTACCTGTCCGATCAACATCAAATTTTCAGGGCTTGTATAGTCGGACGAGATGCATCTTTTACTTAGATAATGTTTTTGTATTTTTTTCAAAAAAATTTTTTAAAAAATTTCCCAATTTTAAAATTTGTTCCAAGAACAAATCAAAAACTAATACATATACAAAGAAGTATCTAAGTAAAGCATCTCTCCCGATTACATATGCCCTGAAATTTTATCCACCTATTGAAACAGGAAAAAATTATCATAATTTTCATTTAAAATCTAAAAAGTAGGTTTTGAAATTGGACAACGCTAAGCACAAAATTAAAAAAATCCAGAAATGGTATACCAAACAGACTTACTAGTAGATAATGGACCATCTAGCCATATTTCAAGTTTGAAGTCATTTCGAAAAAATTCTAAGGAGTTGATTCAGAAAATGTCATTTGCTACAGTTTAGAAAGAATTGAAAATCCTGAAGAATGACTACAGACACAGAAAAACACCAGAAAACAAAGTTTTAGAGACAAAAATAATCTACAGTTTGATGTTTATAGGGTCAAAATTGGCTGATAATTCCTAATTTTATGTCCATTTTTAAAGGGTGAAA
>JABUQX010120183.1:17500-20000 GCA_015478945.1 Trachelipus rathkii | reverse complement strand
GGTACAAGTGGACATAGAACATCAAAACGAAAATTTCAGCAATAAATGGTAACTTTACTCGTATCGTATTTGTATTCAATATGTTTCGAGTTTCATACAGTAATCACCATTGTTTCTCTATGTGGTATAACCTATTGTAGTTGTTACCTATGCATTATGCACCTCCAATCACAGGAATACCTAGCTTTATCATTACCATTAAAAAAATGTCGTGTTTATTATATTTCTGCGATTTGTGGAAAATCCTTACGTGATACGAGAAAATGAATATCATTTTCAAAATCAGCACGGAAAATACGTATAGGAACACTACTTCATTCCAAAACATCAACATTTTTGTCTAAAAATGCAAGACATTGATATATATATATATATATATACCTCATATATATATATGCTATAACCTCATATATATATTTATTTATATATATGTATACTATATATATATATATATATATATATATATATATATATATATATATATATATATATATATATATATATATATATATATATATATATAAGTGATGGGACGATAAATCGTCATCGTCATTGGCAAAATCAGCATATTTTTTCTCAATCGTCATCGTCATCGTCAATTTTTGCCGATTATTTGAACAAATATTAAGAATTTTGGATAATATTAAAACTCAATAATATATATATATATATATATATATATATATATATATATATATATATATATATATATATATACTGTAAATATATATCTTTATTCATATATATATATATATATATATATATATATATATATATACCCATTTTGTTTTTGGTATGTATGACATTCCAGTGTCTAATGGTTCTCCTTTCTGTTCTGAGTTCATATCCACACTCATCCTCCAGACAACATCTTAGAGACACCACCTTTTATCTACATATCATATACACTTACTTATATCCACACCCCTCTTCTAGACAACATCTTACAGACATTCCTATCTCTTATATTCCTATATGTGGGGAGAAAAAATTGCCCACATCGTATGTCCTGCGTGTCATAGAAGGCGACTAAGGGACGATGGCAGTTGGTTGGCTGCCAACTACCACTTATCTTTTGCCATGAATGCTAATACATGCCTCAGAGAAGGTCTTGATCGCCGTAAGCGGCCTTCTATCTTTCGGCGAAAATGTATGAATCGGATGGGTTCATGGAATGTAAGAGGAATAAATGTTGAGGAGAAGAGGAGATAGGTGATGGATGTATTTAGAAAGGGCAAACTTGATTTGCTCACTATGACTGAAACAAAGATGGAAGGAAACGGTAAAAATGAGTGGTGTGGTGTGAAATGTGTTTGTATTGGAGTGGAAAAGAATGATAGTGGGATAGAAGGATTTGCAATTCTGATGAGTGACCTAGGTAGAGAGCTATGGTAGATTTTGTGTGTGTGAGTTCTAGAATTCTAAAGGTTAAATTTAAGTTTGAAAAGGTCAAAATTTGTGTGGTTGTGACATATGGTCCATCTGAGGGTATGTTGAAGAGAGTGCGATTTTCTGGGATAATCTGAATGATGTTTTAGATGGGGTGAGTAGGAAATTCAGTTCATATGCCACATATCTGCCCATCCAAGGATTTTTTTTTTACAGTTGTCAGTTCTCACCACCACTCAAGGGCAGAGCCCTATTCAAGTAGGGGGTGTAGTACGCTCAAAAGTTTACCCTCGAGAGCAAATTACGCATATGAGAACAGACGGAAGCTTTAAAGTAAGAAGATTAAATTCAGCAGGAAATACAGAAGATGGAAGAGAATTCCACAGAACATAGGTGGTGGGAAAGAAGAAAGCACCACAGCGAACTAGCCTGGAGTTACCAATGTCAACACAAAACTCGTACGGAGATACAGCACCCCTTGTGCTACGAGGGAGTCGTAAAGGTCGTGGAACGCGAGTGATTAGTTCCCTCGAGCACCGGCCGCTGCGGTACCTATAGGATAGAGATAAATCACCAACATCACACCACAAAGATAGAGGATCAAGTGAACTGGAAAGTACAGAACACTTTATAAGCCTTTTGGCATTTGACTCGACCCTGTCCAAAAGCCGGGTGAAACCAGAGCCACCCCCTAGATATGAGAGCAGTACTCCATATATGGAAGGATGAGACCCTTGGATAGCTGGAGCAACTGAGAAGAGGAAAAAAAGTCTCGCAGTCTAAACCAGGGTTGTGGAGTCAGTTCAAAAATTTTCCTCCGACTCCGACTCCACCTCTTCAAAATTACCGACTCCACAACTCCGACTCCGACCTCTTGAAAATTACCGACTTCGACTCCAACTCCGACTCCGACTCCGACTCCACCATTTTGAAAATTACCGACTCAGACTCCACTCTCTTCAAAACTACCGACTCCACGACTCCGCGACTCCGCGACTCCGACTCCGACTCCGACTCCGACTCCACAACCCTGGTCTAAACAGAACTTCCAGTTTCTTTGAGGACGCCCTAGCAACCGTTGTGATGTGAGGTTTCCAAGACATTTTTTGTT
>JABUQX010120183.1:0-7500 GCA_015478945.1 Trachelipus rathkii | reverse complement strand
ATAAATTAAATGCTTTCAGAGATATTGTTCGTATTGTCCTGTTTTTTATAGAGTTTGTCGATGGTTTTGTTTATTATTTTCTCCGTTAAATTTAAAGGGTGGTTACAGTTGATCAGGTTCTGTTTAATTCTTTTAACTTCAGCATCAAATGATTCCAATCCGAGCACAATTTATAAGCCCTATATATATGAGTGTTTTAACAATTGCATTCTTATATACTTCTGGGGAGTAGGAGCTGTAATTAAGGTACATACCATTATCAGTTGTCTTGACATGTATCCCTGTGGAAAAAGTTCCATCATAATTAATTTTGATTAAAATCTAAAACCAGACATTAACATAAAGTTCAACGTATTGTCCCTTAAGTTAAATGTAATATGAAATGCTAAAATCTAAGATCTAATTTGTAATTTTAATATTTTTAAATCCAGTGTGAAAATAATTCATTCAATTGTTAGAATCAAAACTCTGAAGATATCCGAGGTTTACGGACGAAACCAGTCAGGATCTAATTAATATAAATATGCCTCATACTTTCTTTGCAAATTATTCTCTAGACTAGTATTAAGGAAATTAATTGAATATCAGAAGAAAATATTTAGTGTTTGCCTTGTAAATTGTCGCACAGCTATTATTATTAATAAATTATTATAATTATTATGATTATTATTATTATTATTATTATTATTATTATTATTATTATTATTATTATTATTATTATTATTATTATTATTATTATTATTATTATTATTATTATTATTATTATTATTATTATTATTATTATTATTATTATTATTAAAAGAAATTAACTTTAAAGTAGAAACTACTACAAAACAAATATTAACTAAACTGTTTAGGCAAAAATTTAAAAACAAGATTCCATAATTTTCTTACTTAAAAATGAATTTATTTGAGTATTGAAATGTTGTGGTGTAGGAAAATAAGTTGCTCTCCATGTTGTGGAGTTAAACGTGATCTCTTATCCTCAAACACGTTACCCGCTTCTGAAAAGAGCTTTTCTGAAAAAAACTTTTTAAACTTTGAAGACCCGTAGAACTTTATATAGTATATTCCTATTTTACTTAGTAAATTTATTGATCCGCTTATCCAAATTTTGGCTTACAGAACTAAGAGCTCACAGTATGGATATGACAAGATGCCAGATACTTCTAGAGACTCCACTTGTTAATCAGACAAGTTTTCAGTAGAATATGTAAGGTGTAGCGAAAGTCGAAAAGTTCCGGTTCAGGGTATATATATATATATATATATATATATATATATATATATATATATATATATATATATATATATATATATATATATATATATATATATATATATATATATATATATATATTTAAAAATATAATATATATATATATATATATATATATATATACTTCTTCTTCTTCTTATAACTAACTATATATATATATATATATATATATATATATATATATATATAACTATTTATATTCTTATATATATATATATACATATATATATATATATATATATATATATAATATATATATATATATAACTGCTATATATATATAGATATAATATACAACAATATATATATATATAACTACATATAATATATATATATATATATATATATATATATATATATATATATATATATATATATATATATATATATATATATATATATATATATATATATATATATATATATATATATTATAAATATTGCTTGAACGCAAACTTGTATATGTAGGACAATAAACCCTTGGCTTGGACTAAATTTTTAATCTTAATTAATGACACATTATGATTTATTAATAATTAAAACATTAAAATTTCACTACTTTTAGCTTTCGTCCGAGAATAACTCGAACCTCCTTCATATTAATGTTTACCACATATCTGCCGATACCTTACAATATTAACCACTATACAAAAAAACACCTTCCAAAAAATATATGTTTTACTAAAAACAACACTATTCCTTTAAAAAGAATATTTAAACCCCCTAAAATTAATTATCAAGACTCTCAATGTGTTTATAAAATACCATGCTATGATTGTTCTGCATTATATATTGGAGAGACGAATGATCTAACAAGAAGAATACACCAGCACCAATATGATTTGAATAATGATGCCCCTAACTCCGCCCTCACTGCACATAGAAGATTGAAGCAACATAGAATCAATATTAAGGATACCTCCACCCTGAAACATTGCAACCATACCACAAAAAGGAAATTATTAGAATCCATATATATATATATATATATATATATATATATATATATATATATATATATATATATATATATATATATATATATATATATATATATACAATTAGAAAACTACAACAAAGTGCCGGGCCAAATTAAATTAGACAGTATCCAGAACTCAATTTTATTGGACTCACATTGCTTAAAGGACATCAAGAAAGAAAACAACAACCAACCATAATATTTATTGTAATTTTATTTTGCTTAATAAAAGTTCAGTTCCTAATTTTCACTTTCTGAAGGAGGTTCGAGTTATTCTCGGACGAAAGCTAATAGTAGTGAAATTTTAATGTTTTAATTATTAATAAATCATAATGTGTCATTAATTAAGATTAAAAATTTAGTCCAAGCCAAGGGTTTATTGTCCTACATATACAAGTTTGCGTTCAAAAAATATATATAATATATATATATATATATATATATATATATATATATATATATATATATATATATATATATATATATATATATATATATATATATATATATATATGGTTACTTTTCGTGGTGTGTAGACGTGCTTGAATGTTGTGCTCTCAGTGAAATAATTGTATCCTTTTATTTATTGTGTTTATGTATTGCTGTGTTTAATTGGAAGTGTGTATGTTTTTCAAACTTTTTTTTATTTATTTAGAATTTTATTAAATCTTACTACTTTGATACCATTTTATCCGTTTTAGTAAAGTTCTACGTACGAGGTTTTTAAAAGATAAGTCCTAGTTTTAACTTTTCTTTTCTTTTAAAATTTACGTAAATTATACCGTAGGTTTCTATCAAAGTTAATACTGTTTATGAATTTCGTCTTCACAGTGTTTAAAATTTGATTTTTATTATTTTGGCACTTTAACTTTTAAATTTAGGTTTTAATGTTAAATCAATTTTATTTACTTTTTTTTTCGCGAATTTATAGGGGTGCAAGTGAGCGTTAGTGTTTTTAACTTTAGGATTTTTCATATTTTTACATATTTACTGTAAATACGATTTAACTTTTTAACATTTAGTTTTAAATTTAGGTTTTAGACGTGTGAATGATTTTAACCTGATTTCACGTTTGTTTTTTTTTTTTTTTTTTTTTTTGTTTGTTTTGTGGTTTTTGTATGTGCATGCAAGATGGCAGATTTGCACCGACGCGGGCTTACTATCGACTTTGCTAACATCCGTGGCTTGCAATCTAACTCTGCATCCGTTGAATACCACCTCTCTAACTCTAATCCTAACCTTTTGCTGATGTCTGAGACCCAGATGGCTAGAATTCATCCACTAACTCGTTTAATATATCCAACTATAACTTATTTCATAATTTCCGTCTAAAGGGTGGAGTATGTGCCTATGTTAACAAACACTCCTGTAACACGTCTCGTGAATCTCGAATCTCCTAATTTCGATGTTCTGGCTTAAAATCTTTCTTCCTTCTACTACAATAATCTTGTTGCTTCTGCTACTGCTCTCCTAACAGAACAGATTTTCACGCCTTTTTGAATATCTTACTACTTCTCACGAGACTGTTACATCTTCTCATCCAAATACTGAGGTCCTCTATTTAGGGGATTTCAATGTACACAACACTGAATGGTTGGGTTCCTCTCATACTGATTTAGGTGGGAGGAGGCCGAATCATTTAGCATTCTCAACGATCTGGAGCAACTAATTAAAGAACCCACACACATTCCGGATCGTCCCAACCAATTCTTGAACACACTTGACCTATGTTTCACCACTAGTCCTTCTCTCTATAAATACACCACCTTCGCTCTATTGGTAAATCTGACCACAACCTTATATCTCTTAATTTTAATACTTTCTCTCCAACAGCTCCATCCTGCCCTACGCGTTTTCTGGCACTTTGATCGGACCGATTGGGGGCCTTGCGTTGCTTTTATAATTGGAATGACTGCTTTGACTCTGGTGACGCTTCGGCTTCTGCCGACAAGGTGGGAGCTGTAATCGTTGATGGGATGAGCAAGTTTATTCCTTCTTCGACTAAATCTTTCTCTCCTCATAATCCATGGTTCGATCGTGCTTGTTCTTTGGCCATTCAGGCTAGAGACAGTGCGTATCGGGAGTGGAAAAAATTCTCGTTCTCCTATCACTCTTGCTAATTTCATTCTGCTAGAAATCGTTGCAGGGATACTCTTCGACGAGCAAAGCGGACTTTCATCAAACGAAAGTGCGCTAACCTCCTTGGTTCTCCTACTGACAAATCTTTCTGGCCTCTTGCCAAAAACATCTCTAACAACTTCTGTAAATCTGTCTTTCCTCCTCTTATTCGCTCTGATGGTTCTGTTGCTAATTCTCCAACTGAAAAGGCCAATCTCTTCGGCCTCCTATTTTCCTCTAACTCAACCCTGGACGATTCTGGCATTCTCCTCCTACTCCTTCTCCTCTCAGGAGTCCTATGTTTAACCTGCGATTACATTCGATCAGGTGCATGGGCTCCTGAAATCTGTGAGCGTGAGGAGGGCGGGTGGCTCGGATGGCATTCCTCCCCGAGTTTGAGGGAGTGTGCTTCCGTGCTATCCCCGCCCCTCGTTCAACTATATTCTCTATGTCTCAATACTAGCACTTTCCCTCAGTGTTGGAAGCACGCACATGTCCAACCTATTCCGAAAAGGAAGCGCTCTGATCCTTCTAACTATCGCCCTATACGCTCTTACTTGTATTCTATCTAAGACTTTGAAACTCTTCTCAACTCTCATTTCTTAGATCATCTGATCTCATTCACTTCTTTCCGATCGCGGTACGGCTTTCGGCGCTCGAGGTCTACTGGCGATATAGTGGCTATCTTACTGATTTATGGTTTTCCGCCCTTAGGAACTACGGGGAGACTTGCGTGGTGGCGCTTGACATATCCAAAGCATTTGACCGGGTATGGCACGCGTCACTGCTCTCCAAGCTCCCCTCCTTTGGGTTCCCTCCTTCTCTTTGCTTACTTATGTCTAGCTTTCTTTCAAATCGCTCAATATCAGCTGTTGTTGATGGGGCGACTTCTTCTTCCTTTTCTGTCAATAGTGGTGTTCCTCAGGGTTCTGTCTTATCTCCCACTTTATTCCTACTTTTCATTAATGATCTTCTCACCTGCACATCTAACTCTATTCACTCATATGCCGATGACTCGACCCTTCATTCTTCAACTCATTCCAATTCTGCTCCTTCTTTTACTTCTAGAATTGCCTCTCGTCTTAATATTTCCGATTCTATTCTCACTGATCTGGATAGAATTTCCGGGTGGGGTCGTCTGAACCTTGAGAAATTCAATTCTTTAAAAACTCAACTTCTACAAATCTCCCTCTCTAAGACACCTTCTAACTTTCCTATCTCTTTCGACGGTTCTCTCGTCTCTCCTGTCGACAATATAAACATCCTTGGCCTTAACATAAACAAAAAAATGTCTTGGAAGCCTCACATCACAACGGTTGCTAAGGCGGCCTCAAAGAAACTGGGAGTTCTGTTTAGACTGCGAGACTTTTTTTCCTCTTCTCAGTTACTCCAGCTATACAAGGGTATCATCCGCCCTTGTATGGAGTACTGCTCTCATATCTGGGGGGCTCAGGTTTCACCCGGCTTTTGGATAGGGTCGAGTCAAAGGCAAAGACTTATCAACTGTCCCTGTACTTTCTAGTTCACTCGACCCTCTATCTTTGCGGCGCGATGTTGGTGCTATCTCTTTTCTATAGGTACAAGCGCGGCAAGTGCTCGGGGAACTTCCACTGCTCGCGTGCCACCACCTTTAAGACGCCCTCGTAGCACAAGGGGTGCTGTGTCGGCACATGAGTTTTGTGTTGATATCAGCAACTCCAGACTAGTTCGCTGCGGTGCTTCCTTCTTTCCGGCCACCTCTGTTCTGTGGAATTCTCTTCCATCTTCTGTGTTTCCTACTCAATTTAATCTCCCTCCCTTTAAAGCCCGCGTCTGTGCTCATCTGCGTAGTTTGTGTTAGTTGAATTTTTGTTGTTTTTAACACCCCCTCCTTGAATAGGGCATTGCCCGTGAGCGGTGGTGATAACCGTAAAAAAAAAAAATATATATATATACATATATAATAATATATATGTGTATATAATAATATATAATATAATAATCAATATGTATATAATAATAATAATAATAATAATATAATATAATAATAATATAATAATAATATATATATAAATATATATATTTAAAAATAAATAAAAATATATGTAATAATTGTATGTAATATATATATATTAATATATAATAATAATAATAATAATAATATATATATATATAATATATATATGTATATATCTTCAACAATAATATATAATAATAATAATATTAATATATATATATATATATATATATATATATATATATATATATATATATATATATATATATATATATATATATATATATATATATATTATATAATATATATATATATAATAATAATATATACTTCTTCTTCATAATATATAACTACTAACATAATATAACACCTTTATATATATACTATATATATACATAAATATGTATATATAATATATAATAATAATATATATATATAATAATAATATATATATATATATACTATATATATATATATATATATATATAACATATATATATATATATATATATATATATATATATATATATATATATATATATATGTAATAGGGGCGTGTTCGGTGTGAGAAGAATTGATGAAATGAGGAATGAACATATAAGAGAGTTATGTGGTGCGAAGAAAGGAGTAAATGAGAGAATAAATGAGAGTATTTTGAGATGGTTGTTTAATCATGTGGAAAGGATGGATGATAGTCGGTTGGTTAAGCGGATGTATAGTGCTAAGTGTGCTGGGGGTCGACCGGCTTTTAGACCGAAGAAAAAGTGGATTGAGTTAGTAAAGGAATGCCTGAAGGAGAGAAATGTGAGTTTGGCAGAGGCGAGAAGAAAGGTGCCTAATAAGAGTGAATGGCAGGGTTTTTGTTAGGGGTATCGTTGTGGCCCATCTGAACTAAGGGATGAACCATACATTGACGAGATGCCATAGTGAGGTTGTTCCGGTCCCGTGAAGCTCTAGTGTGGATTTTCTGATTGCGACGAGTTCTCACTAAAAAGTATGAAGGGGGTGGTCAGGCTGGGCTTTCTTTTCGACTTGCGTCATATTTTTCTACTACTTTTCTGTTTCCAGTGATGAAACACACCTTACCCCCAGTCTTGGGGAGAGACTGTGGGTGATGATGATGATATA
>JABUQX010120182.1:0-22272 GCA_015478945.1 Trachelipus rathkii | reverse complement strand
ATGTAAACCAGTCTCCTCCAGGATACTCTGGGATGTTATGTTCCATTTGATTCTGTGATTGAGAGTAGTAAACAGGAGAAGAAAGAAGTTGGGTGTGTCCTCCGGAACCTGGTTACAGTTTTGACAGATGTTTGTGGAGGTTTGGTTAAGGTTGAATCTGTGTTTGTAGTATTGTAATTTAAGGTGGTGACCGCATCTTAGCTTTGCCAAGGATGACTAACTGGATCTTGGTAGTGAGTTAAATTCTGGTGGGTGTTTGTTTTTTACAATTAAAATGTTGTTTGGTGGTCTGCATCTTAAGTGGTTTTTCTCGTTATGTGTCATGTGGATTTGTTTGGTGGTAGTGGAATGTTGTTCAGAATTTGTTTGTAATATAAAACATTAGAAATAAAAAGACAGTAAGAAGCTGTATGTGCCTACCAAGACTGTCCCAGCCAAGCCGATAGAACCAATCAAAAAACATGTTCATGAAAATCCACAAAGCACCCTAGAGATTATCAATAACTTACATAGCATACACAAAGCTCTACAAAAAAAAAAAAACTAGGGGTAAAGTACCGTACGTGCTAACCACACTACAAGCTTTAATAACTTTATAGTAATATGCAGATTTAACTTTAATAACTTTACTGTAACTAAAAACCCACCAATTTGGCTTAGTCAAAATATACTACACAATACCCAAACCATCCATATATCTATCCAATCCTTTCTTAAATGTTGCAATTGAGTTACACTCAACAACCTCTTGAGGCAAAAAACCCATTTCCTCCAAAATTTAACCAATCTATTACTGAGAAAGTGAATGCTTTCTTCTTATTTTTATTGGTCTCGATCAATAGAGGTAAATATTTTGTAGAATTTTATTATGTAACCTCTGAGAAATCTTTGTTCTACACAAACCATTCCTAATTCCTTCAGCCTCTCCTCATAGCTCTTACCCTCAAACCCAGAAATCATCCTTGTTGCTCTATGTTAGCACTCCTCTCTCTCTCTAGCATATCTAAGCTTTCTTTCTTTAAATAAGGGGCCCAAACTTGTGCACAATACTCTAATGCTGGTCTAACATGGCTATTATACAGTTTACTTAACTTCCTTGCCCTTGTAAACAACATTGCGATTTATTATGCCCAACATCTTTATTACTTTATTCCTTGCTTCCAAACACTGATTAGCTATTTTCATATTAATGCTTATAATCACACCTAAATCTTTTTTCTTGGTTCACCACAGACTCAAGCCAACCCCATTTTATATTGTAATTAAAACTTTTATTTGAGCAACCTAGGTGAAGAACCTTGACTTTTTACTAGGCTATTAAAATTCCTTTGCCTCTTATCTGCCCACCCAAAAAGTTTATCAAGATGCATATTTAAAATAACAGTAGTGGTATAAATAATTAAATACAAAAAATCGAAATCATCTTATACGTATAAAACCAAACCAATCTCAGAGATAATAAAACGTAATTATTTTAGAATCTTTATACATCCTTCACTTTTCCTAACTAAGGTAGCCCTACTAGGGTTGGGGAAAAAACCGTTTTTTTCAAATCATGTTTTTTTCAGGAAAAAAACATGTTTTTTTCATGTTTTTCGTTTTTTTTTCAGTTTTTTTCGTTTTTTCATTAAATGTTATTTTTAAAAATGTTATAAAGAGTGGATCATATGATAATTCACTTGAGTATTTTCATTTTTCAAATATTGAGGATTACCTGAAATTAAACAAAATATTCCATTTTTGATTTATAAATACAGAAGCAGAAACTACCTTTCTCTTATATTTTTTCAATTTTATCATTACAATTTATATTAGGTTGTAGCCGCAGTGACTGGCTGTTTGTAGGCCTTCTCTTACTAATGTTTACTATGTATTTTACATTTGTATCATTAATACATCATATTTAATACTTTTTTTATTTTTACTTTTAAACATTAATGTATTATTATATTATATTTAGAATGAGTCTGAATGACAAAAACTCAAAAGTGTCAAAAGCGGATGCAAATGAAAATAATAAAAATATTGAAATTAAAATTACTACCAAGATTGTAAATGAAGGAGGATGAAGTGAATGACTAAATTAAATATTTGGCTTGGAATTATTCAAACTTTTGATTCACTAATCACTAGTCCCCACTCCCAGACCCCGGTCACTAATGAGTACTGGACTACTGTGCTGTGACTACTGTCAAGCCTATTATCACTGGGCTCATCAGGCGTGATCAGCCACATTTAATTTTGATATGACTGATAAGTTTGATATCTCAGTCGTATGAAATCATGTGAGAATGATTAGTGCGCTGAAGGAGCAGGGTAGTAACAAAGAACTCTTAAGCTTAGGCTGCCTTAGGCATAATCATCTCTCTTCCAGTTGGCAAATTTTGCAGAATTCCTAGTTCTAGATATGAGCAATAATACTATTTGCAACGTCTACACCAACAAAAAGTTAGTATTTCATGCGAGGGGCCTTTGCTACCTTTATTTTCCTTAAAAAGTATAGTCACACGGACTTTTTGCAGATGGCATTTCTAAATTCTGATTAAAGAATTATGATTAAAAAAGGACTGCTAAACACTGAAAATGATTAAGAAAATATTAATGAAGCCAAAAACAAAATAATATGAATATCAAAATTCAGGAATATAAATAAAAATATTGGAAAACCCATAAAAATTTGAACACAAACTCAGGGGCTTCCACCTTGAGGAAATTAGAACCAAAAAATGTCAACATTAGAGCATATTATGTAAAACTTATAATAAAATTGTTCAAACATGTTAAATTCCACAACTTAATTGAAAAAAACGAAAAAAACAAATTTTACTGTTTTTTTCAGGCTGTGTTTTTTTCATTGAAAAAAAAACTTATTTTTTTCGGAAAAAAACGAACCATGTTGTTTTTTTCTCCTATTTTCCCAACCCTAAGCCCTACCAATCTGCCAAACTTAGAAACCTTGGCATTTAAGTCGCCTTGGTATAATCAATTTGATATATATGAGGAAAAATAGTGCCCCAGCCACTGAACACCTGTGAGACCACCACCCTCCAAATTTCCCATTATGACTTTATTGCCCATTTAGTTGTTACCACACTATTTTCTATTCCCCAACCACTCTTTATCACAACTCATGTACCACTCCACCTATACCATATTGCAATAACTTCTCAGCAGCCTTATGTGGGGAAACCTTATCAAAGGTTTGCTAGATATATATATATATATATATATATATATATATATATATATATATATATATATATTATATATATATATAAATATATATATATGAAATACTATATAATATATATAACTATATATATATTATATATATATTATATAGCAATACCGTAAAACGGGGTAAAAAACTGGTCAAATAATCGCGTTTTTTTTTTTTTTTTTAATGAATCAATGAAAAATAGGAAATTTAAGTTATATCTATACTTTAATAAGTCTTTTATTCTTCACATTTAGGCAGTTGCTTAATCTTTTTAGAATATTTGAAAATAATGAAAATATTGAATGATGGAAAATATTTTAAAAAAAATTTATAAAAAATAATTACATTTTCAAAAAATGAATATTCGGGAAATAAACCGGGTCCAGTTTACGCGTGGCAGGCAATGTGTTAAATATTATTTCTTTTGTGCTTGTCCAAAACTAACTATAAATTCTAGATATTTAAGTTTAATAGTAGTAATAATAATATTATGGGATCAATGGGAATTAAAAAAAAAAACAAAAAATGTAAATATTTTATTAATATTAACATTTTGTTTCTAATAATGTTGATTTTTATTATTAACAAAATTTATGAAATAATTTATTTATTTTTCATTTTTTTTTGTGTATTCTATATCTCTTCTTCGTTGAATAAAATATAATAATAATTATATGATCAATATATATATATTTTAAGATTAATGTTATTTCTGTCAAATCAAATATACAATTCCACACTATATGTCTACACATATTTAACCAGATAAATTGCATTTATTCATAACAAGTAAGTGTTATTGCTATGGATTAATTCATCGAACCGTTTTACCACTGTTCGCGAGACTCTTTTTTGACGCAATAATCTAGTTGTTCTTACAGAGTGAGTGGCTAATATGTTACACCATCTATGAGCAATCAAATGTTAATATTATGGTGCGACTATTAATACGCTGGAGAGTGAGAGCGAGATTTAGATAACTGAGACTCTCGCACTTTGTCCTAACCCAAAATATAGGCTTTTTTTTTTTTTACCTTCTCTTCTCTCTTTTTTTTGGTCCTCTTATCTGTATATCGGAGTGTGTAGTTATCGGCGAGCACCCTCCTTTCAGTTGAATTCTTTTTGTTATATCTTCGATTATTTATCTATTAGGGATTAGAATGACGATACACGAGTATATGTGTATAGTATTGAGTAACATTAAGCAACAATTGAATTTTCTCATAAGTGTCCTATACACAAATGTGCCACTTAATAAAGATAGTGAGGAACAAGATTAAGTGAATGTAATTTATATATTGCAAACTAAAAAAAGTGAGCATACACTATTTTTACAGAATTGAATATACTGTACGCGCTTTCTCCTCTCGTGACCTGTACGCCTAAACTTTGAGTTTTCATATTATATTTCCTTCCACAGTTCACACACTCCACACACCAGCACACACCACACACAACAACACCACACACACACACACACACCACATCCGAACACCCCCACGGCCTATTTTTTCACCATCGAAATTGCATAACAAACTTAAATAACCATTGTACAACACAAAAAACAAAATAAAGCTTACAACTATACAATTCAAATAAAGGCTAAAATTCTATATCACAATGGCAAATGCTTACAACAAACAACAAACTAGAACACAACTATCCCACCACCACACAATAACACACATCCGCACAACCTCTAACTCAAAATCTGATATCCTTCTAAACTCTCTAACAAGAGAATAGTTCCACCTCAAGACCAGTACTTCACGAACTAACTTCTTTTGTGACATAAACAATAAAAAAAAAAACAAATTTTTTCTCCCAAACACTCATTAGACAACCTGCGCCTAAATTTTTTTGGTTATCCAATCGATAGAATATGGATGGTGTACAGCTGTATAATTATCACTTTATACCACTTCTGATATATTATTATGTATGTTATCAAGTTTGAAAATGTGGCTCCAGTAATCTTTGAATCTGATTGTTGGCCTAATTCTATAATACAATATATTGATACATTCCCTCAATTCATCTGTAATTGAGGAAGTGATACCTAAAAATAAGATATTGTCTCTTAATATTTCCACTAGGAGAAAATATTTAACCAATTTTATTGAATACTGACCCGGTTTTGCCCCTGCACGCATGAGTCGGCCGCTGGGACCGGAATCGTGTGTCTCACGCACATTTACTGGCTTGTCACTAATATTATGAGCGGAGTGCCAGTAGTTTGCAGTAAAATTACGTAAGTGCCAAGTGGAGTGCCAACTGATGTGCCATTATAAGTTGCATACTTTTTATATCTTAATCCATTTTATTAGTACCTACCTCTGAATCAATTAAAATAGCTCACTTACAATTAATTGGTCGTCTACCCTAGCGTGATAAGGGTATAATGAGTAATCTCAGTAATTGGGTGTATATTATATATATAATTATAATTCTCTTTTCAGTGCTTCCTAGTATGAGTAAGCCTTTTCTGCTTTGCCTGGGTATAAGCACTAAGTGGATTATTGCACGAGCTTCTAGTATACTGATATAGGTAACCTGTCGTAGGTAATACCTGTACTAATCTTGAGTTCATTTATTTCCTTCCACACTCACATAACTATACACACTCACACTAACAACTAACCACACTAACTACACACCTAACATTATTAACTACTAATACACAATACATAATACCACTCCAACACTATATACACATTCATCCTACAACAAGCACAATCACACACATCATTACACGCGAACTCACCCTCAAACCAACCAGTACCTGGACACATAATGGCCCACACCTTTTATACACAATCATAACGATATATTACAAGATACAAGCGACCATACTATAAACACTGCCCGTTCTCAATCAGTTTAATTTGTGCTCAATTATTTTCCTCGAAATGCCTTATTTTGACTTTTTCACTGAAATGCTTCTAGATACTTGTGAGGAGTCGCTGCAGGAAAAGATTGTAGAGACTCAAGAATATATTGATTGGCTAGGAGAATTACATAATGTGTGTTCAAACGTTCTTTGATGGGCTCCCAATTCACCGATTAAATGTGGACTCGATCTAATAGTGGTCCTATTGAGATCCACCAGGGAATGCCAGTGTAACAAAATTAGCTATTGAGCGAGAATTTGTGGACAATTTGACTGAGTGCCAGGACAGTGCCAAGTGAGTGCCAAAAAGTGAATGCCCAACGGATTGCCAAAGGTAATGAAGAATAGTTAATGAGACACTATATACTCGTGCGACCATGTAGTGTCAGACCCTAAATGTAATGCATTTCTTTGGTACGTATCGCCTTTCTCTCTAAGTCTGACATTCGCTAGTATTTCAGAGCTAGCAACTAATAGCTATCGCTTAATTATTAGAGATTGCGTTGGTCATACACGCCAGGATTAAAGTTATAGAGAAGAATCAGTTGGAGGGTATATTATAAGTTGCTGCGTTAGCATAACGCATGAGCCTTATTGCAATTTCATAGCGCGCTACCTCTGATCATAGATATTTCCGTGATTTGTTTTTGGTTAATACTTCCCTCATGATTGTAGTTCACATATGATGGTAACGATATCAGGTGTTTGGGTGATATATTTATAAGTTGCTTAGACGCTTTCCTTTTTCTAGCCTTTTCTAGGCATTGCATGATCCTCGTATAGACCCCTAATATTGGTGATAACCCTTGTATCAAGGTAATGGGATTCGATTGGTGTGATTATAAGTTGAGGATTGTCCCTCCTTCGCGTATCCAGCACCGCAAATGACGCTTGTGGCGCACCCGAACCCGAACCAGCAATGTTGTACCGATTTGTTCCCTAGTCACAGCCGCACGCCAAAACGCCCGCGTGCGCCGCAAAGGGCGCCATTTAACCGCGGTGAATCCATCCGAGCTAGATGGATGCGCACCACAGCTCTAAAAGACGCGCAAATAATTAATACGCGTTATAGAACGCACCAGCTTGAGTGCGCGTGCTCCACGCACATCGCTCTAGTTATTTTTCCGTAGTAAACCTATGGCTCCGTGCGGAGAGTAGAGCGCCCGAGAAGGTGCTAACTTATTTTCGCGCAAAATGGTCATTCATAGAGAAAATTTGTGAAGATAACAACCGAAACCCCGATAATTATTTTCGTTAATTATGATATGCGCATATAGTGTGCCTAAAACCATCATCAAAAGGAACATCCCTTTTAAATCTCCAACAATAGTCTACAAGCATATTTGAATACAGCAATTGTATGTCAGTACTTAACCATTGGTTATTAAAACATTATCTTTTAATTAAACAGTAAAACAGTAAATCAATTGGGCAATTGCCTTAGCGAATCCAAAGAGGGGAATTAGTACAGGGCCTTTGGTCTCTTACTAGCTAGTATACGACTAACCACCCTAGCTTTACCTGTTTACTGCATTTAAAGATTACCCATTTAATATTTAGGATTACATGTTTTACTTTACTCATTTATTTTATTACTTGTGACTCGAGAGGTGATATTATTTATGAATTTTATGGAGATTTCCATTGTATTTTTGATTTTTTTTAATACTTATTATAAGAGAAATATATTTTTTTTGATCTCTTAAAGGTAATTTCGATAACTTTTGCGACTCTTGTATACTATTTTTTAATATTTCTAAAGAAGTACCACCTGAATCACTGGAAATTACTCACACTCTTCATCTACTTTGTGGTATTTACGTTAGCATAAAACCCAACTTTCTCTAACACCCTGATTATTATTCATAGAATCTTACATGCATTTTTACCTAATTTAATAAAGGTCATGATTATAAAATAAGTAATTATGTTTTAATTAAAAATTTCGATAACTAAATTAGTTTGAGCAAAATAACAATAGTGCATAATTAGATAAAATGCAATTATACTTATTAAAATATAATTTTAATATAAAATTAACAAATACATATAATTTCAATGCAATCAACCTTAAGAGAAAAAAAATATTAAATTAGAAAAAGTCAATTTTGATGGGGATTAAGATAAAAAATTCAGTATATATGATATTAGGATTTACGCATGCGCTACGGTGTAATAAAATAGTGTATCTTTGCAGTTTTAAGGTTCTTTGGATATAACATTTGTCTTCTACATTATTTTTAAACATTTAAAGTTTTTCAAATTTTCAAATGGGTTTTGTCTTTTTCAGGGCTCTTCTCAGTGTTATTGGTGCAAGTTCTATACATTTCATACTTCGTACCCTATTGGATAGATGATATTCCACATAAGGGAAAAAAGGTTGAAAAATGTTTTTCTAAGTTTTCAAGATGTCTTTGGTTTAAGGGTTTTTCAAATGTTCTTTTTCGTTAGTTTCAAATTCCCTTTGTAACTTATCTTTTAGGGCGTTTTTGGGGTTTCTGGTTAACGTTTCGGTTATACGTGTGTTATTTTGCTATATGTGTTAACTAATCGTCATAGCTGTTAGGAGGTTGTTTCTATGTTTGGTTGCTGTTGTTTTTCGAGTGTCTCTATATTTCTTAAAAAATTGTTTCATTGTTATTTATTTATAAGTCCAGATAAATTTTTATTTTGGTGAATTACACCATGAAAATAACTTGATCCGTACCCGGTATTATCCGTTCCCGGTACCAATATCTCTTTACCACTTGATAACCTGATCACAGACAACAATCCATCCTCAAACAGGAAATCCTTTCCATAAACGTGTTTTGTGTGTGTGATGTCGGTGAATCTTGATTGACCGCTCTCCTCAGGTGAAAAATAAAATGCTTGTAAAATGATAAGGTTTCCTAATGAAGGAGTCAAAAATCTACTAAACTCGCTGAAACAATAACATTTAGAATTATGTACTCTACGGGTGAAAGGATGATGTGGAGGTGAATTAATGAGGTGAACATAGATTTGGAAGTGAATAATATAGTTAATTAAATAATGCTTCGAAACAAAAATCTATTTGTTTTGTGTGTATAAATAATGTATAATAGTATTTAAAATTGAGTGAAATTGTTCGTTGTGTAGAGTGGTGCTGTTTTTAAACTGAATGCAATAACTAAGACTCAAAAGAAAATTATAAACAGTCAATATAATATTAACTTTCAACATGGTGAATCAGGTTAATAATATGATGAATATAAATAATAATTAAGATGGAAATTATGGAAGATGAACATTTATGAAGCAGAATGGACTTCAAAAAATTAATACTACTGCCATGTTCATGTGGTGATGTGCTAGTTTTTTTGTTTCCTCTGCTGTGTGTGTGATCTACGCCGATGAGAAATATTCCAAAGAATCTCGCTAGATGACCTCATGACACTCCTTAGCAGAGTCTTACCATACCAAAAAGACAGACCCAATACTGGATCTTGAGAGGTTACGTTGGTATACCTACATTGACCTAATATATGTTGGTAATTATGTATGTAAAATATTTCCTTGACCAGCTGGATACATAACAGGCATGTCTTTCTCCAATGTTTTATCCATATTGGATGAGATGAAGCTCAAAGAGATTGAGACAAAATGATTAGTGTGAAGTGGCTGATTCCGATCGCAAGTTATGTTTTTCAGTTGTCTGGATCAGGTGTGAAGGAGTGCCTTATCGGGATGGTGTCTCAGGGGTGTACGCAGGTCTGAATATATGGTTTAGGTTAGGTATACGAGATATATGGTTAGTTACTAAGAGTCTTCAACAAAGCTCTTAAAGTCTGAGTATAAAGGTATGATCTCTGGATGAGGTGAATGGAGGTTTTAGGCTTTGCGTCTTAGCTTTCATAAGTAGATATAAAGAAGTCCGGACTCGCGTGCAAGAGGCTGTACTTCTAAGGATGAGACAGAAGGGTCCTCGATAGCGCTAGGCTTGTAGGCTGCTTAGCGCTGTTTGATAACCTCTCCAGTGATGGCTGTAAGGTCTCCACCTACTTTAGTGATGTTTTATACGGACTTTGGCACCGTCCTAATATGCTGAGAAGTGGTACACGATGATTTTTTACCTAATCTGAGATAGTTTAGATATAGTGTTGCTTTTTCTGTTTGTCTTTTATTGGAAACTTTTTTGACACATTTGGCTGTACAAGATTACTAGACTAATGGGATATGAATTTTTAATTTTTTTATACATATAACAGTCGGTTTTAATTTTTATGTGGATATTATAAACATATTATTAATTGTTATATTATTATATATTATTATTTACTTATATTTAATTATTATTTAATTTTTTATTTTTATTTAATATTTATATTTAATTATTTATTTTTATAATATTATTATATTGATTATATTCATTATTATTTATATATTTAATTTTTTTAATAATTGATGTACAATAAAAAAATATATCAATAATTATGTAATTTTGTTCCTGAATCAAGATACTTCTCTACTATCCCTAGAATTCAGACAATTTTATATAATGAAGCCGTCAAAATATATATAATATATGGCCATAAATGATCACAACTTTCTAATATATACTTAGGAGTTAACATTTATTTCAAACAACTATTGTCACCCTTATCCATTACAGAATGACTGTGATCAACATTTATGTATCCCCCTAGTCATAACCAAATACTGACTGTGATCACTTCAACTTAACTTCACTAATTATTTGGGTAAATTTTAGTGGAAATACGTTAAGTCAGATTGACTTTGTAACTGTTTCATTTTTAGATATGTGTGTATATATCGTAAAGTGTCTTGCTTTTTTATACTTATCCATTTACTTAGATTCTACTTTGAAGTCACAGCAACTATCATCCTTTATTTTACCTGTATTATTTGGCCCTCAAACCTTATCAGTGAGACACGAAAAGTTGTCGCTATAATAATTTCCATTTTATCATGATATTTATTCTAACATTTTAATTTTTCATAGGCAAAAAGTTGAGCAATCTTATTGCTTCAACTCTCTTTTCTGTATGTTATTTTTTACATCTCTTCCATAAGTCTTCCCTTCGTTCCTTTCTCTCCATACATATTCACACTCTAATTTTCTCTTATTACTCTCTATCACGTTCTCTCTCTTTCTAAATTTTGATTTCATCCAAAATATCAATAATTTGCAAACTATTCGATTTTTTTTTTTATATTAGATATTATATTTGATATATTTCGTTAAATAAGATTTAATCCGATTCAGGTAAGAAAAGCTATGTATCTGTTTTATTATTATATTACCTCTGGTGTAACCCTAAACACCCATTTTGTTCAGGCCTGAATTGGAAGGGCTCAGACACAACCAATATTAAATTTAAAGAATAGAAACAATATAGATAATGCGTAACGATAGTTATTATACGTTATTGTTTTGTTTTTGGAGCTGATTTCCCCCCTCTTTTTAACGGTTGCCCAACTTTCCATTTATGCTCTATATTATTTTTCCATGCACAGCAGCAAATCTACTCTAATCCGTTCACCATACAAAAAATTTATATATTATAAATCATAAAATAGATGTAATCTTCCCAAAATATATAATGTGGATAAATTAGAGCTGAAATAATTTCAACAAAATGATTAATAAATTAAAAAAGGTTATATGTTTTTCAATTTTGTATGAAAATCTTAACTCATATAGGTTATATTTTCCGGTAAGCCAATTTTGCCATTATTTACAAAATTCGTAATCTGGTTAAGAGGTTAAATAATTTTTTTTTTGCACGTTGAAAATAACGCAGGACGCATCGAAAAAGTCAAAGAGCATTAAATATCTACACGTTAGAAAGGTGTTTAAAAGCACTAAAATTTCAGTTAGAAACTTGATGATTACTACGTGTTAATAACAAAATAGTTATAAAGAGCAACTACACCTACGTTGTTAACGTCCACCCTTAAGGTTGCAAACCAAATAGAAGTCTTCCCACGTGCCTTATGTGTGTAGAACATGAGTTTTTGTTCTGATTGGAATCTATTGTTACATGACACACTCCTTGGCTTCTACATATAGGTACCTAACATTTTATTATAGCAACTTTTACTCGGTTAACAAAAAAAATAAGGTGTTTTTTAATGTTTTTAAATGTTAGTTAAAAAAAAGTGTTAAAATTAAAAATATGTTTTTTTATAAATTTTTTTATGGAATTTTTTAAATTTAAAATAGATTAATATTTGAAAGGATATTGCACATAGTAAAAAATTTGATTCATTAATGCAGTGAAATATCAAAAACAAAAACAAAAATAAGAGGATAAAAATATTACAAAAATAATAAAAAGATATAATAATATAAGGTCCCAAAAGTTTTCCCAAAAAGATAATCCAGCCAGGCTGAATTAAAAGACCAGGATTCCCAAAAAGTAATGTAATTCTTTCCCACTTAAGGGCAATTCAAAGGTCTCCCCAGGGTCCGACGCCCCCTCGTAAAGGGTAAATGGCTTCGGAATACCACCCATTAACCAGGTGTTGAAATGGTGGCCCTGGCGAGGTTTAGGCAGAGGAAGGGGCTTAAAGGACAGTGTAAGATCTGTTGGCTATTATACTCTATATATATATATATACCTCTTCCTTGTGTTTTTATTATTTATTAATCTCTCTTCTTACTTTTATGCTTTGCTTTATATTCTAATTTACTTATATATCTTTATTATTATACTATATTATATTCATTCTCTCTTCTTCATTTCTCCACTGGGGTACTCCCCTTCCACTTCTCTCGTCTCTCGTCTCTCTTCTCTCGTCTCTCTCTCTCTCATCGTGCTTCATACTCGTCTAATCTCTCCCTCAATCTACTCTTTCTACTCTCTCTCTTTCTCATATAATATATATATATTTATTATTTATATTAAATATTTATATTTATTATATTAATTATTATATATATATATAATATATATTAAATATATATTATATATATATATTTATATTATAATATATATATATTATATAATATATATGATATATATATATATTATATATATATAATAATTATATATATATATATATATATATTATATATTATTATTTATAAATATATTAATATATATAAATATATAATTTTAATATTTATAAATTTTATTAACATGTATTTTATATTTAAATATTTAGATATTTATTATTTATTTTAATTTAATTTAAGTATGAGAATCTTCTTTACTTCATAATTATTTTTTTACTTATATAGATTTTATATTATTAATTATTATATTAAATTATTATTTTATAAATTATTATTTTATTTTAAATAATTTATATATTAAATTATATATTGGAAGCGTTTATACGGACTTTAGCTTAATTTATAAAATCCTGGATTATATATTTATAAATTATATTCTAGACAAAGTCGTACCGCTGGAGGTGTGGTTAAAAGTTTGTCCGCGAGTTTGCATATCTTTCTGGTATTAGTGTTAGTTATTAGGTCTTGAGTTCTTTTTTTGTGATTTTATGACTGAATAGATGAGGAACTTACGTTTAATTAATTTTAATAAAGATCGAGTGAGGCTTATATGATATATAGGTGGTTAATAGGAAATGTATATAAGCACAGATGGAAAGGTGATGAGGTGTAGAAAATATTTCGTAAGTTATATATAATATATATATTAATATATATTATATGAATATATATTATATATATATAATTAATATATTATTATATTTTATTAATATTAATTAATTTAGGTAATATGATTATATTATAGTTACTATCATTAATTATATATATCAAATTTTACTTTTACTTTTATCTTTTTATTGTTGCTACTATCTTCTCATACACAATGGTATATATATGTTGTACAACTGAGATATTCAATTCGTGGAAAAGAAAGCAGTGGGAGAACATGACATTTTAAAGTCTCTCGAAAGAATAGGCCCAGCTATTACCGGCCCCCTCTATATATATATATTAATAATATATAGTGAAAGAGATGAATTTTGTTAAAAAAGTTGATGAATACTTTCATCGTCGCCGGTAGTCTTTTGGCGAGAAAATACTCAATACATATAAAGCTCATATTGGAACGCTCATAACTGGATGAGAAACACAACGAACTCACGATTGGATAGGATGGCGTCAAGTAAGGGTTCATCCTTGGGCCCCAGGGGTGGGGGCCCACAAGATTCCAGTGTTTTCGTTTTCTAACAAAATTCTCCTCCACCAGTACCTTGCCTTGATTTCCATCTTCGTTCGCTTGTTTCAACGTCCTATTACTATCTATGACACTCCTACTTACCAAAATCTCACAAACTGTTCTTCATTACTAGTCACACACTATAAGCATATTTGTGCCTTTTAACTGTCACTCCTTCGCAATCGCGGACTTTCTCTTTTGCTAGTCCCCGGCGGAATTTTTCGGAACGAATGGCGATGGACTCCGCGGAATTTGTTAAAAACGCCGCCCAGGGATGGCTGAAGCCCGATGAATTTTTTGCCAACGCAATTCCAATCTGCCGACGAACAAACAACGACGAATTGCAACATTACATGATCGAAAAGTTACATTCACGGGATACTTAACAACCAACGACCGCTCTATATTAAACAACTATTCATAGCGCGGTTCACGCCAAATAGTGGAGACCAACAAGCTCTAGATCTCCAAAATTAATAAAAATTTAAATTTATATTCAGCGGCCATATAGATTACACCTGTTACTTCCACCACCCAACTCTCTAAATACGTATACATTACCTCAACTATATTCATAATAATTCATACTCACTCAACTTAACAATTTAAAGCGGTACACACCACCTCCCATAAAGAAGTTTTTGGTCACTATGCATATAGAAAAAAATTTGAACTATAATAGATCAAAAAAAATGATCGGGTTTCTCCAAACAACATTTAGTGTGCTATCTTCAACTTAATAAACAAATATGGACCGCAACTCAAGAATACAAAAGGCTCAAATTTCGAAAAAAGGGGCGTTCTCAAAATTAGGGGGGCAAAAATAAGCGGGGGTGACACGTACGACGGTTGTCCACGATCCGGCGACCTAGCCTTACACACCACTTTACCCTCTTTCAAGTGAGGGGTAAACCCGTGCAACACTCAGGTGGACCTCTATAAAATTAGTCCACACCTTACATTCACAACGAGTTGTGTCTCAATACAAAACGCCAAGCTCTCCACGATTGTCATTGCGCTAACCAAAATTTTCCTATGTGCACTTTCTTGGTTCTTTCACTGTTCTTTCGATTCCCCCTTATTTTTCAAAGTTTTCGAGGTTTTCAGTCATCCAATATGGATGCTCCCAAAATTTTGACGCCAAAATTTTAACTCGAGCCTATTATTTCGCATTCTGTTTTCTCCACATCGTAACATAAACGTTTGCCACAACTTTTGAAGGAGTGTCCTCGCAGTGCGACAACCAATTAGAGCACTCCTATTATACTTTAAGCTTCCGTTTAGATTTTCATATAGCGCAATTCATAGTTCACAACTCCCAAGGGTGGTGGGTCCTCTTATTTTGATATGCCGTGCTCCCATTTGTCGTCTCTCGTCACTGACCACCTTGGATTTCTATGTCACATCGTCCTCTCTCTTCTTAATTTCATAACACATAACGACTCCGCTTCTTTTCATCCCTCGAAGATGTTTCCCTCCTGAGAGCACATTGCTCACTTATGATTCTATCCATATACCCATCGGAGACGATATATGTCTTCAGTTACTCAATATCAGTTGTTTCAGGGATTCTAGCACATTACCCCTCCCTCTGACATATATCCAAATAATTCATATTACGCGCTCCTTTAAGTGCACTTCGCCCAATCAACCAAATTTTACCACTCAATGTAAAGACTTGTTGTTCTTGACTCGTTTGCTATCTCAATGTTTCTTAAGCTGTCCTCAATTTTCTCAGGCATGCCATACCAAGCATTTTTTTTACTTGACTTCAGTTTCCCTTCCCCTTTTCTTTTGAGGTTCGCATAGGCTCCTGCGCCCCTGTCCTACCGCCATATCATTCCGGTCTAGTCCATATTTCTCGTTAACGGACTCACATCGTTTTGCCTTCCGATCGCTTTCAACCGCCACCCTATTTCATGTCCAACACTATAGTTGATGCGCTAAAAATAATAGATTTTAAAATACTTCAGCAATATTTCCTACATGTGTTTCCTAGCTGTTCACCTGAGACAGGTGTATTTGCTGTGAACATCTAACCCGTTAATGTACATTCCCATGACGTGTCTTTGTCGACTTTCACCCCCACCTTATGTAACCTTTTACAGTCATTAATTACTATCCTGTTAATGTTTGAGCGACTTCTCTCAGTCCAAAACCACACCTTTCTGTTCCGCAGCCCATCGCAGTCGGCCAAATCCTGGTTCTGGCTCCTGCCTTAGCGAGGCGATGCCAGCCTCCCATGCCTTGGTACACCTTGCGCCTGGCACCCAATCTTACAGCAGACTTAACTCTCGTTGTGTTCTGTGCCAGAGATCTCCTTTCAGTATTATTGTCGGCTACGCTCTTACCAAAATACCCAAAATCATCTGCTCTATTGGTGTAATCAATATAACATTAGCAGGTGTCAGAGTCCACGTATGCACGCTATATCTTGACTATCAGTATATGCTACACAGCGATCTTCCCCCGCTCCCTTTTTCTATATGTTTATTCTGGCACAAGCCATTATGGCGTAAATTCTCTCCTGAAAGTTAAGTGGGTAAAAGCATACCCAGGGCTATACTGACGCCTGCTCAAATTGGGGGTCCGACTCAGTCTCCGCCACCTAGTTCCAACGCATCTAATCCATATACCGATATATTTCATCTCAAGTTTATTGTACCACATTAATGGTTCCTGATTCAACCTCAGCAAATCGTTTGTCATACCTGGAATAATTCATAGTTATAAAGTTCGATAGTTATATAGTTACTTCTTTACATCTTGGGCAGGTAATATTAGAAGCAGAAGGAGGAAGCGGACATGTATGACTCATTTGTATCTCTTAGGTACTCTTTCTACAATAATTGCTGAAAAGGTGTCTCACTGAATACTATATATGTGAGATCCAGTTTCTGAGTTGAATTTGACTCAATAGATAATTGGCCTAAATTAGGTATTATGCACATTGGATTATCATTAGGCCTCCACTTCTGATGTGTCTAATTGCAGAGGTAAAGGAGTGATATACCTACAGTGCCTCCTGGCTTTCAGGGAGGCAAGTATGTGCTTAATTGCCCCTGGTTTTGATCGCTAGGCATGTCAAAGCCTTTGCAATCTTTAGCAGTGTTATTTTGTGCAGTCTTTCCTTATTGTTCAAACCTTATCGTTAGCCCATACCATAAACAGTTGAGGCATTAGGTGATCTTAGTTCTGATTAACTACAGTTTATGTTAATATACCAATTTAGGTCATTTTTAGGTTTTCGTCCCCATGTTTTGCCAAGCATATCTCTTGTGCATGTTACTCAAATATTAGGGCATCGTTTATACCTTTATATCTCAACTACTACTCTTATTTTAAGATGTTTTTATATAATATTCCCGTAGTTTTTGATATCTAGGATTACATCACAGATATCTTTACTTCAGTGGAAGGGTTAATTGTGACATCACCAATCTTGGGAGGCGTGTTTTTTAGCTTCCTCTTTCCTGGTGATAGGGCATACTTAATTATATATACTTGTTCTTTTATATATGGTTGGATTGATGTTTAGTTCCCTTTCCAACCCAATTGTAGGATATATATGAGGGCATAGTTGCTAATGAGTCATAAAGACTCTATGTGTTTTACTCATTACTAATAATAATTACAAGGTCATCCGCTATCCTTGTACTTCGATCCGGATTCACTTGAATTTGGGTAAGGTATGATGACTTAATCAACCACATTGGTTCCATTATATAAAAGGGGTTGAAAAGTACCCCTCTCATTTGGGCATCCGTATATCTACCCTAATAAGATGTTCACGTGTAATTTAATCTTACCTCATCATTCTCAACTATTCAGCTATTACGGTAATATTGTCTTGTTCTCCCTCTAACTAATTTGATTTTTAATTCCATAAGCTAATCTGTTATATGAGGTGGGTCCGATCTCAGCCCTTGTAGAAGCGGCGGCATTCCTTCATATTATGCGTCACTATATGACATGGTGCTATATCATCATAAAGCACCCTGCCACATTCCAGGAAAAGCATACATGACTAGCACCTCTACTTTTGTTGAATCTAGCGCTTTCCTTCTTTAATCTCTATGGTATACCAAAGCTATCTAGTTGCTGCCATATAACTGTTTGATCTACCGTGAACTGGTAGGTCCCAATTTGTAAGTTTTAGGATGGATAATTTTTTTACTTATATTGCTCTATTTCGATATATTTTTCCTACCTATTTCTTCATGTTCTAGCACCCATTGTTTAAAAATAAATGTTTGTTATAAAGACTTTATTAAGGTCTATTTGTGATCTGTAGGTCGTACGTGAGGACTCAGTGATTACCCCCGTCTATTTATTGTATAGCATGTGTTCGATAAAATATATCCACTGAAAGTTGATACTTTTTTAATATCGTACTTATTGGTACTTTTTGCATTTTTGAATATACTTCCTGGCATTTTTAATACCTTCTCTCACCCAGCAGCGGGAAGTAGATACGTTCACTGACCATTCAACATCTTGTATGAAACAATTAATAATTAAAAATAGTGTTGGGAATGTAATTTTGCTGCTATTCCATGCCCTTCGCTTTGTCGCAGTGTAGAACTCTTTAAGTATTTAGGGCACACGCAGGAATCTTTGTTGCGAGCTCTTCTACCCTATTCAGGGGAGAAGATCTTCCAGACCGTACTTTCCCGTCCATGCTCTTGAGATCCTCACCCACTCATCATCACCACAACCTACTATACTCTAACTTCCTCCCCATCGGCTCCAAAACACTCAATCACCATCACAACATGCTGCCCGGAACAGCTGCACGTGTTTAATACACCGTTACACACACCACACACCATCAACAGCACCCTTTCCCTGTTGATGAGCACTACCACCTGTTGTTCTACGCCCGTTCTTTTCTTTTCTAAAGAACAGGCTTCAGTGTGCTCTCCCATTTAGATTAGCATCCACTTTCTGACAGAACACCACATATTATTTGATTAAGACGTGACTCGTCATAAGTATTTTATCAGATTTAGGCTCTCGTAATGCTATTCAACATAGACTTCTCTATACTTTATGATCTATTCTTTTGGATATATTTCTAAGTTCCTTTGTTTAATAATGCGTAGTTAGGGTACAGTTTTGTATTGTTCACCTAATTTTATTATCTCACCGTACTTAGCTTTATTAGATAGATTTTCTCTTAGGTTTAGGATCTTTAGAGTGGTTAGCTCTTGATTCCACCAGATATGTATGCACCTTTTAGTATCCCTTTTTTTCAGAGGAAACTATTTCATATTGAATCGTTGGTATGATTGATTGCAGTTTAGTGGATAGTTAGGATACATTATAGGTTCCTGCTTAACATTCAAACTCAGTCTCACTACCAATATCCATCTACGCGCTGTTTAATAAGGAGTCATCTTTATACAAAGCTCCAGTTTGTTAGCCTTTATAGCGAGTATTCTCCGCTCCTCCTCTACTCTCTCCAAAGCTATTGATTTTCACGAACTGATGGTCTATTGGTCCGAATGAGTAGATTACTCATCAGAACACATTAACTAGTTCTCAGAGTATCGTATGCCATGTAGTTAAGGATTTATTAAGGTTTAAGTGTCTAAGACTATGTCTGTTTCGATGATTGATATTTGAATGTGGGTATACTTACTGCCCTCATTTCATCACACATCAATTACCATATTAGAGCTAGATTTTTCTAATCACTTCTACACTCTTGTTTGTGATATGATTCCTTTTGCGCCCCACAGGGTGTTGAATGGGCATTTGTACTATACTGTACCATCTCCCATAATTCAGTCCCTGCAGGTCATACGTACTTTAGACAAGTGATATATGAGCTAAAGTCCTTTTGTAAATTTCTTCAGGTGAGGTTGTATTACAGTTAGATAGTTACCCCGAAATATATATAGGCTTATAGCTCGATTTGGCAATTTATACTACCTTACTTGACCACCCTAGCGCCGGTTTAGGCACTCATTACTTATACTTTAGGTCTAGCTTATTAAGTTCCAGGTATGCTCAAAAAATGGTTATATATAGTTTACCCGATAAAAAACCCCAACGACCCAGGTCCGTTATATATTACCAGATAAAAAAGACCCAGAATATAAAAAACCGGATATTGTTACATAGTTATCAATGGATACAGGTATTATTGACAAAATGGGTAAAATATATGACTCAATATATAACTAGTTTATAATTATAAATGATATTATCACTAGGGTGCTTTTAAATTAGTTAGTATTCTTGTATGTTTAAAAGTTCAAGAAACCCACCGTTCTATATCCTACCTAAATATTTATATGTGAAAATTTTATATCAATTTGAGCGACGATAATGTTCTTACATTATTCTAGAGTTCTCTATTTTATATATAATAATAACAAATATCATCACTCTATATTATATATGAAATTAATTATTTATATAAATATTTTTCATATGATAAAATATTTATCCTTATATGACTGTGATATATATATATATATATATATATTTGATTTTCAGATTCTACTTGCTTTTGGCTCTAGTCTTATAGGTCTACATTATCACTTGATTGAAGTACATGGATCGAAAAAAATTTAAAAGAAAATTTTTTATGTCAATATAGTGGACCAAAGATGTTAGATCCGAAAGGTAATCGGAAGAATTTAGAAACTGGGACGTACCAAGAGCGAGAATGGTAAAGGAACGGAATGGGAGGATGACCGATTAGATAGACCATTCTTTTATGGTAGGCCAACCTTCTGATCCTAACGATAGAAGTGAGGTGGTATGTAATGAAGATTTTAGAGCAATTGAACAGATTTGTTAAGATGAAGACCTAGAAGAGAGAGTAAACCAGGGTGGATTTTTTGATGATTATTCCGGATTTTGGAAAAAAATGATTTAATGGCTTGTTAATTTGATAATTAACTATTTATAACATATTATAATAATTATATTAATATTAAATATTACAAGGAAATATATTATTATATAATTTAATTATATATATTTTATTATAATAATAAATAATATATATTATATATATTATATATTATTAATATATATATATTATTTATATTAATTATATATATTATATTATATTATATTAATATATATATATATATATAATATATAATATATTATTTATATATAATATATAATTATATTATCTTCAATTCACTTCACAATATTTAGATCCCTTCATTATGTTGGTGGAACTAGACATGGAACCAACATAGTTCTGGTCCCAATTAACTTACATTATATTATCTCTAAGAAAATCTTAACAAAACAAATATTATTTCATTGGTTGATAAGTAAATATTTATCCATATAGCTGTATGTGTCCTTATATATTGAAATATTTATGAACCCTAATAGGTAAAATTTTGGTCTCTTATTATTTTACTCAGTGGGTTAATCATTTAAAACATCTTCTCATGTTTACTCCTAGAGTTATACTCTGTTTGTGAATATATAGAGTTGATCTTGAAATTGAAATACTCGCTTTCTATATCTGACCTCATTGTTTCCAATTGTTACTGAGTCCTGCTGATATAATTATCTAACGAAGCTCAAGCTGGAACATATAGATGACAGCTGGTCAATACGCGTTTTGCTAGTTCGAATCTAGTCAGTGTATACAACATGATATTTCGCACTCATGGCATTGTGCCTTATGTACTAGATAAACTCTCATTTATTGTATCACATGCTTATCACTCTCTATTGTTCGATGAACTTTTTATTTTTTTACATAAAGAATATATATAAATCTTGGCTCAAAAATGAATGGTAAAATTTATGGTGAAAAAATACAGAACAATCAAATAACAATCTTTTACTGCTCCAATAATAGGTATATATCTGGATTATTTATGCTGCTCTCAGTTCTTTTTAAGCTGTCCCTACCCAAAGTTTATTAGCACTTACATTTATATATATATATAGAATTACATTCATGCGATTCGTTCTCCCGATTTCTTGGTCCCTTA
>JABUQX010120181.1:0-5000 GCA_015478945.1 Trachelipus rathkii | reverse complement strand
AATAATAATAATAATAATAATAATAATAATAATAATAATAATAATAATAATTTACAATGAATAATAATAATAATAATAATATACAATGAATAAAATAATAAATTAAATTAATAAAATAAAAAAGTAATAAATAATGAATGATAAATAATATAAATAATAAAAAACTAAAAACAAATAATAATAATAATAATAATAATAATAATAATAATAATAATAATAATAATAATAATAATAATAATAATAATAATAATAATAATAATAATAATAATAATAATAATAATAATAATAATAATAATAATAATAGTTGAGGGCAAAATAAAATAAATTTAAAAATCGAAAAATAAAAATAACAGGATAAACAATTACAAAATTAACATATAAGAAAAACACAAAAATAAAACTAATTCAGCAAATGAAAACATGTAAATGAAAAAGAAAAAACATGTTTTTTTTTGTTTTTTTTTTTACAGAGCCTGCAACATAATTAAAGAACGTTTTCGGCGTTCAATTTATCCCTCCTTTATCCTCCTTTCCCTGCTTTCAAGTTTGAAAGAAAAAAAAACAAAAAACAAAAAAAATAAAAAACGAAAAAATTTTACCTCATTTTTTTTTTCAAACAATATATATATATATATATATATATATATATATATATATATATATATATATATATATATATATATATATATATATATATATATATATATATATAAGTTTCTTTGCTAGACATTTGTATATATATATATATATATATATATATTATTGAATTTAAACGTTCATTTAAATTATTTTTTTATATTTTCTTATTATATAAAAAATTTTTTATTTTAATCAGAAATCTTTTTCTTATATAATTTTTCTTATAAACTTTTCTTTAATTTCTTCAACTCGGAAATTTCAATTTTTCAAATCTCTTCCATGGTTGATTTCAGTTATGTGCTTCATCATTCTAATCAACCTTTTTATTCTATCTTGTCCCTTAGTCTTATCTCCCGTTTATTTTGTATATATTCCTTGCCTCTTCTTATTTTGGTTGATTTACTTGTTTCTTTGAATCTTTTCTTACTTTGCCTTCTGTATCGATTTGTTGGTATCTGAGGAGAGGACACGTTTTGAGATAGAGACCATCTTGAATTCTAAACAGAGATTTTAAACTTTCTATGGAAATAAATCTTACTATAATAAAAATAGAAGTAAAAATGAATAAATAATAATAATAATAATAATAATAATAATGAGGTAATGATAATAATAATGATAATGAATATTGGATCTCTCTTTAACGATCTACCGTCTTTTCAGCTGTACGTGAAATTATGTATTTTGTGGATGGAGCATGTACTTAGCTATGGTTTGGTATTTATTTATTTAGAAAAGGGGATAATTCAGTGTTACAGCACTCACCAAACAAAGTGAGGGTCCCAGATTCGCAACTGGTCGGGCCCTTAATTTTAGGTATCTCTTTTTATTCGTATCTTCCTTTTATCCTTTCTTCCTTCCCATGGTTTTTAATCTTCTTCTTCTTCACCTAAATCCATGAAGATATTTCCTAGATATTAGGGGCCGGTGACTGCCCCTTTGGAGTGGTGGTGGGGTTTATGCTTCTTGTAATACTATTACTCCTGCTATTTCAATATCATAATTATATATATATATATATATATATATTAAATATATATATATATATTTAAAATAATATAAATATATATATATATTTAAGATTATAGCAGTGCCCGGGGCGGTCAAGAATTCTGCACTGTAGGGCAAACGTTATTTTTAATCACAATGATTATATATATATATATATGTAATTGATATATTATTTAAATCTTATATAATAATATATATCTATATTGATGAAAGTATAGATACAATGTGAGCTGAGATACTATTATACTGATAGTATATATTGTAATATTACAGAGAATAAAGTAGCACACCACCACTCACGGCAAGAGCCCTTAAATGTAAGAGGGAGGTAAAAATATGTACTCGATATTAAACTAACAAACGTATATTATATTCCGAGCCAGGGAACGGAAGCAATAAAGTATAACCTAAGAGATTAGTAAGACATTTGACTCACAATTTCTCCCACATGACCGACACAGTTGACGAACCTGGACCCTCACTTGTTTGGTGAGTCTACTAAAACACTAAGCTACCAGGCGCTTATTTTATAATAAATACTAATTATAAAATTTATTTAAGGAAAACAAAAAGGATCTAACCAGATAATAGTAACACCTATACATGGAAACCATAATAAGCGTTAAATATGTGATCGTTCAAGGTTACTACATAAAAAAACATAATATAAATTTATATTACGAAAAAAAGTTAACATATAATATAACAATCAAATAACTAGCAAATTCTTTGTTGCAGCTCGTAGTGCATCGAAAGCTTAAGAATAGTATTTAGACAAGAAATATATTTAAAAAATGATTGCACTAGTTTTATATTCAGTATATTTACTAGTAATTTAAAAATCATATCATTCTAACAATTATTATTACTTTAATTATAATTATTATTATTGACGACTATTACACTTACTGTAATTCACTTGTTAATATTTAAAGTTGGTTCCACCGGAACTATATGGTCACCTTATATAGGTGTACTTTAGAAATGATCATTTCACGCCAATGGTAAGTATACCTGACTCAATGATGCACGTATAAGCAGTGTTATATATGTAAATTATAACTTCGAGCCGTCACTATTGTGGCTATTAATAATAACATGTATAGGAACATTATGTAGCCTACGTAAGTGCACACACAAAGCAGTATTTAAATATAAAATAAATTATGGATATAACTGCAGCAATATACTCACTCCCACGAAAGATTTATGTAGACGTGTGCATAGCAGTAAAATGGGAATTTACCGAACCCGCCTTGCCGCCGTTACGATCAAAGGGTTAGGTAAATAAAGTAAATTTGAAAATTCAGCGAAGACGAGCGGCTCACTCGCAGCTCGTTTATCAAATAACATAATTAAATAATAATTCTAACTAGTAGATTAGTATATCATACTCACAAGCCCGCTTTACATACGCCTGTATTCAAAATTAATGTGGGAATATATACTGTCGATTAAGTTACGACATACGTGGGAACACGTGCCCAGTGATAGACTTCCACACCTTTCATTATTAATTAGCATGAAGTTTCAAGAACGTTATACTTCTTTTATGTTATAGTTCATTTACTGTTTATTCATTAGTATAATTTTTATGAATAATAATTATTGAAATCCGAAATAAATAAGTACAAAACAGGAATCATCAATTGGTTATGCTCCGAATAAAAAATAATATTTGGCAACCACTACATCTCAGATTTTGATAATAACCCGGAATTTTCCTGATCATAAAATCATAAAATTCTTACTATTTTTAAACTATTAGTTTACTCCTCCACTTGTCTACTATTCAATAGACTTTAATTAAGTATATAGAAAATATTATATATCTAAATATCTATTATAGACTATATTATATATAATATAGCAGATAGATATATAGATGAAATAAAATCTGATAAAACTAATAAATCATTTTTAGAAACCTTTCCAGGATACTATGACGGGAATAGATTGAGTATATATTCAGAAATATATATTAATAATATATAAGATGACATCATATAATGATGAGAGAGAGAATAAAAATATATGATTGAATGAATATATATTATATTTTAGATATTAAGATATTAATAATATAGTTAATATTATTATATATATATGTATTACTATATGATATGGTCGTAGGTACGCCTCTGAATTATTAGTATTCCAAGAAATATTCATTATACCCGGCTACATCTGACGGATCCACCCATCTATCGTAAAAAACGAATAGTATTATATAGACAGATTATATAGAGAAAAAAGGACTCAGGTCTGCCTGTAAATGGACTGTGAATTTTCTAAATTTTTATGATGCCGAAAATATTGTATAGAGAGAGAGAGTGAGAGAGTGAGAGAGAGAGAGTAGAGAGTAACACATTTGTTAATAACTACAAATAGCTACAAGGAAAAATAATACATTTTGTAATCTCCATGTTGAATTATCAGTGTGTAGCTAATGTATAATATCCACATAAAAACACTATAGATATAGATATATGTGTGAATCAATATAGTTGCTCATATCTACCCTCCTACTAGTGCTATCTCGGCCCTTACTATCTCTACTATAAATATATATTATTAATTATTACGAATTGACTGGGCTAATAAGTATAAGCCTATATATATATTATATATATATATATATATATATTATATATATATTATTTGTCATATTAATCGGTTTGTGGTTGCCGAGCCGACGGGGAACAGAAGGGGGCCGATTTCCATACCCCCGTAGGGGAGGGGCCCCCGCGACACCCAAATAACCAAAGAGCGGGGGTTCCGGAGACCCTCCCCGGGAGGGGGGAAATCAGTCCATTACCCCTTCAGTTCCCCGGGAAGGGCCGGAGAACCCCTAACCTCATTAAATTTCGCATGGAATAAACCCAGGTTAAAAAAAAACAGGGAATTAAAATTTATAAAGAAACGATAAAACGTAACAGCGTCCTAAATATTTTGGAATCATAAAAATCCTATAATATAAAGTTCTATATTATGGGGCCATAAATGAACCCGTACATTTTCTTGGGCTACATCATTACCCATTTCAAAAGGTTCCTATACTAGGATCCTAGATATATATATATATATATATTATATATATATATAAATATATATAATATATATAATACTTATTATATATAAATATATATACCTATATATAAAATAATATATTATAATAATATATATCTATTATATATATATATATATATATATATAATTATATAGATATAATAAATATGATATATAAATACTATATAATACCTATACGTAACAGCTATTTATAGTCTATATACATAGTCATCATCATCGAACAATTACTATATCACAGTATTACTCATACCCTCTCCTCG
>JABUQX010120180.1:0-22500 GCA_015478945.1 Trachelipus rathkii | reverse complement strand
CTCCATTCTCTTCCATTCTTCATATTTCTAACACCTTTCCTCCACCCCCACCTCTTATTTTTTTCAAAATCCCATTCATATCATATACAAATTAAAATAAACAAGGAGAAACTAACACATTCCTTGCCTCACTTCCGCTATTAATATGACACGATCACTTTTGACTTCCATTTCTTCTAACACACGTTTCACTTTTGTCATACTACTTTGATTCCATTTAGAAGCCCACCACCAACACTATATATTACTAACCCTTACCACAGAGCTTTCTATTAATCCGGCATATACTCCTTGTTTGTAGTTCATAAAACCTACTAAATACAATTTATTCTTCTCCCACATTTTCTCAATCATTTGTTTCAATGTAAAAATTTGATCCAAACATCCTATACCACTTCTAAATGCACATTGTTCTTTTCACCAATCAGTTTTTCATTTCACCGACGACGTCATTCTTTCAACAAACAATACCAGCATAATCTGGCCCTACAACACTCAATAAATATAATCCCTATAGTTACTACAATTTCCCTTTATCCCTCTTACCCGTATATAAAGGCACTATTACTGGCTCTCCTCCAATTTCTCGGAAATCCATTCAATCACCCATCTCGCCTCCATTTCTTGATCATTCACCTGGATTTTTATCTATGCCTTCATATTTACCATCTTCAACTTTCCACCTACACATTTAATCCTTTTCTACTAATAACCTTATCCCAAAAATACCTTTTTCTTCTTGCACCATCAAACCCACTCAAATTCACTATTTACTTTTCATTACTGCCCAATGTTATGCAGAGATTCCAAAGTTTCCCTCCACACTCTTCTCACATCCATTCATCAGTTACGAAAGCCACCATCCCACTATTATAATTATGCAGATTCCACTACTCTCATTCTTTTAACCTTTCGCACTTCCTTCCAGGAAATACTTCTATTCCCTTGTAAAATCTCTATCAATCCTTCTTCCAAAAATGTTCATATACCTAAATTTTCTTCCTATATATCGCAACTTTTAGTTGTCCTTTTTCCCCCTTATATAATTCCAAACACCTATGTCTCAATCCTAGCACTTTCCCTCAGTGTTGCGAAGCGCGCATATGTCCAACCTGTTCCGAAAAAAGGAAGCCGCTCTGATCCTTCTAAATATCGCCCTATAGCTCTAACCTGTATTCTATCTAAGATCTTTTGAAACCCTTCTCAACGCTCATTTCTTAGATCATCTGGAATCTCATTCCCGTCTTTCCGATCGCCAGTACGGGCTTTCGACGCTCGAGGTCTACTGGTGATATACTTCCTATCTACAGATTTATGGTTTTCCACCCTCAGGAATTATACGGGGAGACTGCGTGGTGGCGCTGACATATCCAAAGCATTTGACCGGGTATGGCCCGGCGTAGCTGCTCTCCAAGCTAGACTCCTTTGGATTTCCTCCTTCTCTTTGCTTACTTATGTCTAGCTTTCTTTCAAATCACTCAATTATCGGCTATTGTGATGGGCGACTTCTTTCTTCCTTTTCTGTCAATTAGTGGGTGTTCGCTCAGGGTTTGTCTTTCTCCTACTTTATTCGCTGCTTTTCATTAATGATCTTCTCGTCTGCACATATAACTCTATCACTCATATGCAGATGACTCGACCCTTCATTCTTCAACTTCATTTCAATTTCTTTCCCTCTTTTATTTCTAGAATTTCCTCTCGTCTTAATCTTTCGATTCCATTCTCGCTGATCTGGATAGAATTTCGGGTGGGGTCGTCGCAACCTTTGAAATTTAATTCTTAAAAACCCAACTTCTACAAATCTACCTCTCTAAACACCCTTCTAACTTCCTTACTCTTTCGGACGGTGCTCTCGGTCTCTCCTGTTGGACATATAAAACATCCTTTGGCCTTAACATTAACAAAAAAATGTCTAGGACCTCACATCAACAATGGTTGCTAGGGCGCCTGTCAAGAAACTGGGAGTCTGTTTAGACTGCGAGACTTTTTTTCCTCTTCACAGTTACTCCAGTTATAAAAGGGTCTTCATCCCGCCCTTGTATGGAGTACTTCTCTCATATCTGGAGGGGCTTGGTTTCACCGGCTTTTGGATAGGGTCCAGTCAAAGGCCAAAAGACTTATAAAACTGTCCTGTACGTTCTAGTTCACTTGACCCTCTAATCTTTGCGGCGCGATGTTGGTGCTGTATCTCTTTTCTATAGGTACCGTACGGCAGGTGCTCGAGGAGCTTTCCACTCGCGTGGCCGCCTCCTTAAGACGCCCTCGCAGCCAACATGGGTTGCTGTGTCGGCATATGAGTTTTGTGTTGATGTTAGCAACTCCAGACTTGTTCGCTGCGGTGCCTCCTTCTTTCCTGCCACCCTCTGTTCTGTGGAATTCTCTTCCATCTTCTGTGTTTCTTACTCAATTTAATCTCCCTCACTTATAAAGCCCGCGTCTTGTGCTCATTCTGCGTAATCTTCGTTAGTTTGAAATTTTGTTTGAGTGTAACACCCCCTCCTTGAATAGGGCTTTGCCCGGTGAGCGGTGTGATAAACTGTAAAAAAAAAAAAAAAAAAAAAAAAAAAAATCAAGCCTCTTTTTAACTTTTAACCGCTTGCATCACTCTTCATTACCACCACTCACTGGTTGAACTTCTTACTGTTCATAATTACATATCTACATTGCTTATCTTGCACTACTGCAAAAGTTTTCCTTCGCTTGTGTCCAGAGTTTGTTCAGCTTCATCTTGTTTCACATTCAAATGATTATTTGCAGGAGGCTCTTAAATACTTTTCTTTTTACCTTGTTCGCCTTAAATTCTCACTCTTATTAGTTCTTCCTTCCTTCCTTCCTTATTTCTTTCTTCTACATCCAAGCCAACACTAACTTAATTTTAATAAAACAACATAATGATTTGATATTGTAATCCCTAACAACCTGGCTGATTTAACGTTCATCACAAAATTGTCAACTCTCCTTCTTCACCAACACCAAAATTCAATTCATACTTTCACTTCGATAAAATTTCTACTTACACCCAAACTATAGTATATTTTTGAATTACCTTGTATTTTGTTACAGCCATGTATATATAATATGTATATTATATAATAATCACGTATTGGGGCGAATCCGAAATCGGATTCGCGATTCGAATCCGGATTCGAGCTCTCGAATCCGGATTCGGAATTCGGATTTCGAATTCCGTAAGGTTGCTGCGATTCGGATTCGGATTCGATTCGAACCTTTCCACACACACACGGATTCGGATTCGGATTCGAATCCAAGGTGCTTGGATTCGGATTCGGATTCGGGTTCCAGAGACCCCCTACGATTCGGATTCGGATCTCGATTCGAATCCGGATTCGAATCCGAGTCTATTTCTTGTTTCTAAAGGATGTCAAAAAAATCATAAAAATAATAAAAAAAAAAAAAACGAAAACTTGTAATAAGAGCCAATCAAGATGAATATTTCTATTATTATTGGCAATTCATAACGCCATAGAAGAAATAGAGTTACTCCTGAATCATTGGAAAAACTAAGTATCCTCTTCCTAATTATGTTAAAAAAATATTTTTAATTTTTTAATGGATGTTATTATGTTAATTATGAAATAGTAATAAATTGCAATATTTACTTAATTAACTTTTTTTTTAAATTGTAAAAAATGCAAGCTTAAGAATTAAAATTCAATTTATACATTAAAGCTTAATAGAAATTATTTAAATAATATATATTATATATATATAATATATATATATTATTATAATTATATATATATATATATATATATATATATATATATATATATAATATATATATATATATATATATATATATATATATATATTATATTATATATATAATTAATAGAATTATTTAATATGTGGAAATAAATATGTATATCAGGCAGTAAAAAAAATTAAAAAATGGAAAAAAAACAATTTTATTTATATATCCCATAAATATTTGAAAAGAAATTATGTCATATTTTGGTTGGTTGCATGGGCGTAGGCAGGATTTCATTTAGGAGGGGGGTTACGAGTTTGAGGATATATATATATAATAATATATAATATATATAAGTATATTATATATATATGATGATATATATATATATATATATATATATATAATATATATTGCTCTAAATATAAATAGATATATATAGTGTCCGACTTTCATCTGCGATGTATGCATTAAAAACAGCAGGGAAAAGAATAGATAAGAAGAGCAAGAGGAGAAACCGAGAAAAAAACTAATAATTCCAAGAGAGCTCTTGCAAAAGTTCTAAATGTTTTTGTCTTTAGAGAAGAAGAAAGTATTTTGCATGATTGTGGCTACCTTGAGCTGCGGAAAAGGTGTAATCGTAAAATTAAAGAAATTATTTTTAACTAAGCAAATGGAGAATTTGAAATTAAAATAAAAATCATAAATCTTAATTAGTGCAAAATTAATAATTTAGTCGTGAAAGAGGAACAACAAAAGTTCCATTATCGGTTCTTTTTTCAATAGTTTTAATAAAAGACTTAACATATTTCAGCAAATTTAGTTGAGGAAGTAACAAAACTTTTATAACTTGTTCTTTTTATTAGAAAACAATTTTGAATTTAAATTATGAGATCTGCAGAAACTGAAATTTGGTCGAAGGATAAATGGATATTTCGGCGAATTCGGATTATTTTAAGATATTTCTTTGCATTGGTTCTAGGGGCTGGAAAACACCCTTATGCCTTTTATTTCCTTCCATAAAATCCCCTGACATTGGAAATTTTATGGAAGGTGTAGCGACGGCCTAGTAAACCGGCTATGTAAAAAAGGAAATTACTTGAGTCACCAATGCTATTCCTGGCCACAGGAGGAATAGCCACTTGACAGGCATAGGCCTAACAGGAATTGGATGTAGAAGGTAGAATTTATATATCATATATACTCGTGTATAGGAGCGATGGAGCGACCGCTCCTCCTTCATTAAAATTAAGCATAAATTCTGAATTATAACACTTAATTAAAACACCATGTTTTCAATTAATGATAAATAATTGAATGCAAATTTTAAAAACTGTTTTGTAATAAGGCAGAAACGTACGATGGTTTCATCTAATAATAAGAAATCGAATAAACATACTCGTATCAGTGGTATGTAGTTATTTTGAATTTCTATTTATAAAAGAAGCGTGAGAGCGAGCGAAATCGTTTTCGCTCCAGTCTTACTCCTATAGTCATGTAAAAATCATACGTCTGGCAGTGATACAATAAAATATACTAGTTTGGAGCGATATACGTGTTCGCCTTGTAAATTGGCGTACAGTTGTTACTTATAATAAATTATTATTATTATTATATTATTATTATTATTTTATTATATTTACTATTATTATGTGATGTATAAAAATTTTTCTTGGTGTTCAAGTATTTGATAAACCTTATTATTATTATTATGATTATTATTATATATTATTATTATTATTATTATTATTATTTTATTATTATATTATTATTATTATTATTATTATTATTATTATTACGCCAACCGTTGTGCGGTGCAGACGTACTTCTCTTTCTCTCATGTGTTGTTGTCGTTTATTAGCCATGTGCTAAGTGAAGTTTAAAGTGCCCCACCAATAAATAAAAGTGCAGTTAATTACGAACCAATAGTGCCGTATAAAAGGTTAGTAATAGGTAATAGTGGTGAATAACAAAGCTACAAACAAGCATACAAATCATCTAACATGGCGAATACTAGAAGTCAGGATTTCAAAAGCGGTGCCAATAACATCGGCACCACTGAAGAAAATAGTAATAATAACAAGATCAACAGCTCAAATAACAACAGTTCATTCAACAACAAGAACAAAAATAACAATGTTACAAGCAATAAAACCTGCTCAAATAGCAATAACTATAATAATAAAAACAGCAATAGAGAAAATGACACCAACAAAAATAACAACAAAAAGGATAAACAAAAAAATTAGCAACCTCGTGGCAATAGAGGATGAAGAGGTGCCAAATCTCTCGTTTGAGAGCTTAACCAGCACGCAGGAAAATGCGCTCTTAAATTTGTCCCTCAACCCTTCCCCGCTACACTTTACCCCTACTTCTCCCCCCACAAATGCCAATCCCTCAATGCCAGACTACTCTAATTTGCTTTCAGTTATTAACGATTTACAAAATGAAATATCTTTATTGAAACTTACTTTTCATGAATTCAAAGAGAGTAACAAACAGAAGGATAAAGAAATTAATGAACTGAAATGCAAATTAAATAAAATTGAATCTGATAGTAAGGAGACTTCAAACTCTGATACACAATTTCAACAAATATCGCAAATTTCGAATATTCAATCAACAGTTCAAAATATTGAACAGATTCAAGAACAACTCCAACAGGCTAGCATTAAAAACGTATTCGTTCTTAGTGGAGGTGATATTCCAGAAGGAAGAGATAATGAAGATTGTGAAGTCACAGTCATTAATACCATTCAAGAAAAACTGAAAATTAAAATAAATCGAGAAGAAATTTCAGAGGCATATAGACTTGGTAAAAAAGTCGACAATGGCGTAAGAGATAAGCGCTCTATACGTTTTAAAATCAATGTTGGAAACCTAAAAACAAATTTATTCAAAGCATGTGTTAGCGTGAAGCCAAAAAAAATTTTCCTGAATGAATACCTTACACCACAAAAGAAAAAATTACTTCATAAAGCTTTAACAATAAAAAAGGACCATCCGCATCTCATTAAAACTTGCTTCATTAAAAATGGGTATCTCTTTATTAAGCGCAATTCAGATGGCGACTTAATAAAAATAAAAGATGAATCAGACCTAGAAAGATACCTCTTGGACGTTAACTATTCCCCCTCTGTTAAAAATAGTGTTAAGTGCTAATATGGGTATTCATAATGCAAACTCTTCGGTCGGTCGCTATCGCTTTTATAATTTAATTATATTGTTATATTTTCTCTGCATTTATATTAAATGCGTGACATACTATGATTATAATTTTTGCATTATTAATTACTATATTATTATATTTTATTATTATTATTAGTATTATTATTATTTATTATTTTAATTTTATTATATTATATATTTTATTATTTATATATATCTATTATATATTATTATTATTAAATATATTATTATTTTATTGTTACAATTATTATTCTTTCATTATTATTTTTTTTATTATATTATTATTATTATATTATTTTATTATTATTAGTTTATATTTTTAAATATTATTTTATATCATATTTTATTTTAGTATTTATTATCTTATTATTATTGTTATTTATATGTTTATTATTTTATATCTATATTTTATTATTTATATATTATTATTGTTATTCATTATTATTATTATTATTATTCATTATTTATTCATTATTATTTGTATTATTTTATATATATTATATTTATTATATGTTTTTTTTAGATTATTATATTATTATTTATATTATTATTAATTATATATATTATATTAATATATTATTATTATTATTACTTATTATTATTATATTATTTTATTATATTAATTATTATTATTATTTATATTTTTTATGATTATTAATTATTATTATATTTTCTTTATTATTATTATATATATTGATTATTATTATTATTATTATTATATTATATTCTTATTATTAATTATTATTATTACATTGATTAGATTATTATTATAATTATTTTATATTTTATTTATTATTATATTATTTTTATTATTATTATTATTATTATTATTTTATTTTATATTATTTATTATTTTTTTATATTTTATTATTCATTATTGTTATTATTCTCAAATTATTGTTATTAGGATATTAGTATCATCATCATTGGTAATCACTTTAGTTCACTATTAATTATTTGTTTATGAAAAAGTAAGTTTAATGATGGTTATTCCTATGCAACTCTTCGGTAAGCTTATCGAAAGTTAATAATGATAATCATATTGTTAATATGCATTGTATTTATATTTAAATGGTTGCAATACTATTTGTTAACGTTTTCATTTTATTATTATTACTTATTTATTATTATTATTATTATTATATATTATATTATATTATTATTATATTATATTATTTATATTATTAGATATTATTTTATATTTTATTTACTTAATTTATATTATTATTAATTATTATTATTATTAGTATATTATATATTCATTTTATATATATATTATATTATTATTATTATTTATTATTTAATTATTATTATTATTATTTTTATTGTTAGTTATTATTATTTATTATTATATTTTATTTATATATTATTTTTATATATTATTTTTATTATTATTATTATTTATATTTTATTATTATTATTATTTTATTATATTATTATTTTTATTGTTATTTATTATTATTATTATTATTATATTATTATTATTTTATTATTATTTTTTATTTATTATTATTATTATTATGTTTTATTATTATTTTATTTAATTATTGATGTATTATTATTATATTATTATTATTTATTATTTTTATTGATTATTATTATTTTAGTATTATTATTTATCATTATTATATTATTTTATATTATTATATATTATTTTTTTTTATTATTTATTATATGTATGATGATATTAGTGTCATCATCATTGTAATCTTTTCTATTACTATCATTATGATGATGATGATCTCTCTCTCGCTTCTCTCTCTCCTATCTCTCTCTCTCTCTCTCTCCTCTCTCTCTCTCCTCTCTCTCTGCTCTTCTCTCCTCTCTCTCTCTCTCTCTCTCTCGTCTTCTCCCCCTCTCTTCTCTTGTTCTTTTCTGATCTCTCTCTCCTCTCTCATCTTCTCTCCTCTCCTCTCTCTCTCTCTCTCTCTCTCTCTCTCTCTCTTCTCTCGTCTCTCTCTCTCTCTCTCTCTCTCTCTCTTCTTCTCTATTTTCTTTCTCTCGACTATCTATCTATTTATTTATCAAACTATCCAATATATGCTACTCTATCTATCGAGTCTCTTCTATCTATTATCTACGATCTATCTATCTATCTATCTATTCTATCTATCGTATTCCAATCTATCTATCTAGTTCTATTATCTATCTATCCATTCTATCCACTATCCATCATATCCATCCCATCCATCCATCCATCGCACCAATCAGTCGCATCCATCATCACTCCATTCCAATCCATCCATCCATCCATCCAATCCATCATCCATCCATCCATCCATCATCATCAATCTATCTATCTATCTAGTCTATTCTACATATCTATCCTAGTCTATATCTATCTATCTTCTTAAATTTCTTTTCTTAAAAAATCCTTAATTATTTTTCTATCTTATCTATCTTCTTAATCTAGTTATTTCTTATCTATCCGATATTATCGTATTTGATGTTATCTATCTACGTCTAATTCTATCTATCTATCTATCTATCGTAGCTCTATCTATCTATCTATCCTATCATATCTTCTATCTATCTATCTAATATCTATCTATCTATGTTCTATCTTATCTATGCTAGTTCGACATAACCTATATTTTTTTATAGACTATTTACCTAGCTATTATATCTATTTGATTCATCATATAAAATGCGGACGATGAGTGTGTTGAGATCCCATAGAAGTTGAAACCTCGCTTATCTTTTGTTAAAATACGGCACCTTGATATTGAATTACCACTTTGGGAGCATTTTGTATCTTTAATATAATTAACAAATACTTGCCCTATCAATTTAAATAAACACTATAAAGTTTTTTTTTTAGTATGATTTTTTTATTATTATTTATTAATTATTATTATTATTATTTATTATTATTATTATTTTAATTATTATTTATTTTATGTATTATTGATGATGATTATTAATTATATTATATTATTATCGCTAATATTCTTATTTGTATTTGTTTGTAAATTATCATTTTTCATTATTATTATTATCTTTTCTATTATTATATTATTCTTCTTAATATTAATTATTATTATTTTATTATATTATTATTATTATTATTTATATTTTATTATTTTTATTTATTAATTATTATTTATATTTTATTATTTTTTATTATACTATTATTTTACAATTATTATTAATACAACTATTTTAGTCATAAATATCGCAATTCTATTACTTCTAACACAAGCGCTGATCTAGGCCAGTCAAAACTACCACGTTTACAATTTTGCGAAATATTTGTACGTTTATACATATAACTTCTAATAATTATAAATCAGTTTTATTCTAAAGACGGATTATCCTATGTTCATTGAAAGCAACTCTGATGTTTCACTTCCAAACATAATTCCACAAGCCTTCTGAAAAATATCTATCCGGACATATTGAAACATCGAAAGACACCTGAACTGAGCCACTTTCTCTCTTCTCCACCACAACATCAGAAGTCTTAAACAACATCACAATATTTTTGAATTATCTAAGTTACCAAAATATCACAATTGACTGCATATACTAACAGATTACATTTCTGAATTAAATAACAACGGGTTATTACACGATCCCACGGATTATATGAACACACGCATTTCAACAACAAACGGCTGTGGGTGGAGTTTCACGATTTACTTAAAAATGGCTTTGTACTGCTCATGAAAGTCTAATTTCACTCTCATCAACCAACCATAGAGGCACTAGCAACTCACATTAAAATGAAATCGCAATCATAATCTGTATGGGTCTATCGAACCAAAATTCATCTAAAACGAGATCATAACTGCTCTCAAATAAATTATTCAAAACAATTTCTCTCTAAAGTAATAATTGCGGTGGTGATTTCAACATGCATCTATCCAACGAGAACATGTGCACAAGTCGGGCTAACTCTCTCTCAAACTTAATGTTATCAAATGTTTCGTCATTACATAACACTACCTACACGTTCAAACAACGTCGAAAATAGAAGTCCGTCCTTAATAGATCATATCTGGGAAACCTAAACTGGAACGTTAACACCTTCGTAATAAAAAGTATATGTCCGATCACTTGTCCATGTCTTGCACACATTGCTACCATAAAACTCAAAATTTCACCCACCATATAAATTACGACCTAGATGGTAACATCAAAGGGCTGAACATACATAAACAAAAATAATGAAATTGACTTTTCATTCAGCATACAGTGAAGAACTATAGGCAATCGAAAAAAATTCAACTCGTTCGTAAACATTTTAAATAAATGCTACGACGAATCATTCCTTATTAAAACGAAAAAACTTGGTGCTAAAAGAATTTCAAAACCCAATGGCTAACACCAGCTTGATAAACTCTATCAACCAAAAACATAAACTTTACCGAAACTTTAAAAACAAATTATACCCATACAAGTATATACACACATAATAAACAATTAAAGGCAGTTCTTAAGAAAGCAAAGTGAAAACACTACTCTAAACAAATTCCAGGATGCAACAAAGTACTCGAAGGCCACCTTGGGTTTTAATCCATAATTAATCAACAATTAACAAAAAACTCTCAATGTATAAAAGAATCTGAATATTTAAACATATCAGTTAACAAGCCAACCAAAATAAATCCAGACAGGACAAACGAGAAATTACTTCGTTATAACGTACGGTAAGGCAAATCGTGAAGACAAACCCCGTCAAACTTCAATAAATTTTCTCCCAGACTACCCGATTCTCATTTTCCTTTCATTCCCATCACCGTTCCGGCGAGGCTAAAAAAGGTAATCGGCCGCGGATTAAAAACAAAAAAATGTATGTTCTCTATACCTCATCATCCGCAAACTCGCAGACGCGACATAATAGCCACCCCTTTTAAAACACTGTTCAATGAATCATTTTTAACAGGAATTTTCCCCAAATATATTCAAGACAGCAAGTGATCCTATACTACAAAAAGAGCCTTTGCGCCTAGCAAAAAATACTACGACCAGTAGCTATACCACAAACCAGCGATTAAGTAAAATATTTGAGATAATAGTTTCAATCATAACACAATTTTATATCAAAATATATCTTAAGCGATTAAAATTGGATTAGAAAAGGAACGTTCAACGCATGCCACTGCATTTGCTTAAAACCGAAAACTGTACAGAAATATGAAAATAAATGATCACTCCCTGCTTGCATTATTTATTGATTTCACAAAAAGCTTTTGACTGACTTGTCATGACAACTACTAAGTTAAAAATGAACCAAAATGCGGCTTTGAGGGACAAACCACAATGGTCATTAAAAGCTACGTTAAAGGAGGAGATATCTCAATGTACAAACTCAAAATGAAAACTCATCCCACCACTCAAACATCATATCGGGACCCCAGGCAATTCTTGGACTCGTTTTTATTTACTCTAGTATACAAATGATCTGATTAATCTCATGACGCCTTTTCAGTTCTCGTTTTGCTGACCGGAAACCCTCGCATTTTAATAACTTGACAGAAAGATGCGCCGAATCTCTATCCCGTGTAGAGCAACAGACACGATTAGAAAGATCGAAATGATAGATGCTAATAAGCTATCTTTAATTTAAATTAAACACTTCGGACTTATATTTTACAACAAACCAATTAACGATCTAAAATAAATTATATATAGAACTGGAATAGGGCTGCAAATGCTAAAATACTTGAATTAACAATCGATGAACACATTTAAGACATAGTAACACCTTAAGGTAAAGACTGTAATAACATGTAATATGTTAGATAAAATTAGAAATTTTGTACCTTTTACATTCTTAGGAATATATACTATGCAAATACACCCTCACTTACTTTACTGTCTTCCTGTCTACGGTACCACAAGTAACTCAGTAATCCACCCTGTAATTGTAATCCGAAAGCGATTTATTCGCCTCAATAGCATCAAGAGACTTTTACAGCATACACAACCATATTCAAAACTTAATAGATATTGCAGTTTAAAGACTTGCTAAAAATATCACTCCTGAAAGAAATGCATAAATTATCCATAACCAATGCATGTGACTTCTTGTAGCCAAATTTTCAGTCAAACCAAGCAAGGGCTGTAGCAATCAAAAAACTAGGAAAATACTTTACTAACCCTCCTCTGGAGACTAAAAAAAGCCCTCAAACGTCAGCTATGAAGCAGCATAAACTTCAACTCAATGCCCAGGCAAGAATCAAAACCGAAACTCTACAAATTCTTTTACAAAAAAATTAAAAACATACTACTAAATAAATATTAACAAGATAACTAACGCGCAGGACTAAACCTACGTAAAAATCTACGCTACTTCATTACCGATATTATTATTATCTATTATTATTATTATTTATGGATTATATTTATATTAATTATTATTATATATTATTATTATTAATATTATATTATATTATCTTATTATTAATTTTATTATTATTATTAATTATTATTATAATTATTCATTATTATTATTATTATTATTAATTATTTTATTATTATTATTATTATTATTCATTTTATTTTATTATTTTATTTTATTATTATATTTTTATTATTATTTATATTAATTATGATTATTATTATTGTTATTATATTCAACTTATTATTATTATTAAATCTATTATTCATTATTATTTTATTATTATTAAATATTATTATATTAATTATTATTATTATTATTATTCATTATATATTATTATTAATTATTATTAATATAATTATATAGCTAGAGGAATTTATTGTTTAATTAATTGCTATAATGCTAGTTGTCAAAATGTACTAGTAAACTCGTAAATTTTACTTATCTGAACAAATTTTTAAAATTGAATTAAAATTATTCATTGTTTGCTACGCCCGACTGCTATTGCATACTTTACTGCTAATATAACGTTTTAATGATACTTTTTATTTCATTAAAAATTATTAATTACTATATCATATCATTATTTATTATTATTATTATTATTGTATTATTTATATTGATTATTATTATATATTATATCTATTATTATTATATTTTATTATTATTATTATTATTACTATTATTTTATATTATATTATTACTTATATTAATTATGATATTTATTATTATATTAATATATTATTTTATATATTATATTTTCATCTTCATTAATTATTTTTGTTATTACTTATATCTTATTTCATTAATTATTTATTATATTATTATTATTTATATTATTTTTTTTATTATTATTATTCATTATTATATATTACTTATTATTATATTATTATTATATTATGATATTATTATTATTCCATATTATTATATTTATATTATTATTATTTTATTATTATATTATATATATTTATTATTTTATTATTATTATTATTATTATTATTATATTATTGTTATATTATTAATTATTTATTTTATATTATTATTTTATTATAGTGTGGTATAATTTTCTATTATTAGTTATGATTGACATATTACGAGGGTTTAAAAACCCGAAAATTATTATTTAGATATTGAATAAAAGACAAGATTATATATTACTTATTATTATGATTATTACTTATTATTATTGATTTATTTCTTATATTTTATATTATTATTATATTATTATATTATGATTATTATTATTATTATTATTTGATTATATTTATGGTTTTAATTACCTTATTAAGCTCATTATTAAAATTGTATCGGTTTCAAAGGACCACAATTACTGGTTGCAATTAGTAGACCACATTTTACATTACTAAGGAGAAATTAATTGCTATTTAATGATTGAATGTATACACATTGTTAAAATATTACAAACTTATAATATAAAATTATGTCATCTTTTTTATTATAACTAAATTGTATTTTCTATGTTGGAATAATGTTTTGAATTGAATTGAAACATTCTATCCTGCATAAGTTTTTAAACATATTATAGATATATACTTTTGGAACTATAGTTATATATATAATATATATAATAATATATATATATAATATATAATATATACTATTAGTATTATATAATATATATATATATATATATAGGGTTCGGGACTGTGCACGCCTCAGAGGGCACTGCCTCCCAAAACTTGAATATTGACGTAGAAGCTGAAACTTAGAGTACACCTACTCATATAAGGCTCATAGAGCTATTCAAGTTAAATTGCCAGGTGATGCACCCCAAAGGGGGATGCTTAGCCTCAAAACTTGAATACTGTCCGTAGAAGGCATGAAAACTTCAGATACACCTATCATATAGGTATCAGTGATGAACCGAGTTAAGAGCCCGTGCGCACGCCAGGGGGCTGCTGGCACCCCAAACTAGAAAAAATTCGACGCTAGGCGATGAAATTCGTCATATACCCTTCATCTATAAGGTACCCACATTGCATATGGGGTTAAATAATCGTCCGCCCCCAGAAGTGGTAGGTGATCCGTACTAACATTGAATATTGAGTAGAAAGCTGAAGATCGGTATACAATCTTCTTATAAGGTATCTTCACGTAGAGGAGTTGCATGCCTGCCTTCTCATGGGGATTACTAGCCCCGCTAAACAATTGAATATTGAACTAGAAAGGCTGAAACTTTGGTATACACCTCAGGTATAAGTATCCACGCTGTAGACGTGGTGCAAAGACCATGGATCCCCCCCAGGGGGTTCTGCTCCCCAAACTAGCAGATATCGACGTAGAAGGATAGAAACTTCGGTATACATCTTCATAAAAGTGCACGATATCTATAACGTGGGTTTAAATAACCGTACACACCCCAAGGGGTCTCCAGCCCCAAACCTGAAAATATTGACATAGAACGACGAAACTTCGTATACACCCTTCATATAATAAATTTCATAAAATTGAACGAACAGAAAAAATAAATAAAAAAAACAATAAAAAATAAAAAATAAATCAATAAATAAATAAATTTCTTAATTTTTTGTTTATAACTTACAAAATTTACGTTTTTACATACAGCATTATCAGTTAAAATCAAACAGCCCTTCTCAGCCCTTCCGTGATCTATTGATATTGATCTATTGATCTTATTGATCTATTGATCTATTGATTCAAGTCATATTTTTAGTACAAATTGTCAGTTTTACCACCCAAAAAACAGTAAACAGTCTTAAGCGTAAAATCAAACAGCCCTCCCCACCCGATCTTCGTATCTATGATCTATTATCCATTGACACTAGTTGTATCTATTGATCTATTATTTCAAGTCATATTTAGTAAAATTGTCATGTTTTTTACATACGCCTAGATCATAAGCAGTAAATCAACACCATGTCCAACCACCCTCCTGTTTATCCGGTGATCTATTGACCTCATGATCTACTTGATTATTGATCTATTGCATTCAAATATCTTTTAGTATCAAATTGTAATGTTACATACCCTCAAATCAGGTCAATATCGTAAATTCAACCTAGCCACATCATCCAACCACCCTCCTGGCCATCCGAGTTTGATCTATTGATTTATTTGATCTATTGATCTATTGACTAATTGATCTATTGATGTCAAGTATATTTTTAGTAAAATTGTAATGTTATACATACCCTAAATTCAGTAAATCCAATAAATCAAACCATCCACCCTACCTCCATACCATCCCACCCTTTCCATGATCTATTGATCTTGATCTATTGATTCAAGTCACATTTCGAGTATCATTTTTGGATAACACTAACATAATAAACAAATTCTTATACAACTGGATCCAACGAATGTAATGCTTTAACGTAACACAAGTATTTCACAGTTAAAAAACTACCTTAACATTCATCTGAACTATGATATTAATGCACAACGACAACATACTAGACACACCTTAAAATAAATAAAACGGGTAAACGTAACAAAAGTTCCCACACTTAACAACACCAGTAAGTAACTAACATAGCATACAGAAACTTAACCTATTCACACTGTGTCAAGCAGATCTCTACATAACAATGTAATATATAACATGGTGACTATTTAGCAAAACAATTTATCACAACATTGGTTAATTTCAAAGATCAAACAATATACTCTAACATAATAAAGTTTCCACATCAATTAAACTAACATAGCGTAACATGAATGAACCTAGAAATAATGTCATACAACGACAACCTAACACAACTTACACATGAATAATCTGTTAACATAAACAAAGTTTCAACGTAACACCCAGCTAAATAACTAAACATTGCATGCAAACGCTAACCTATTCATACCCTTTTTCCAAGAATCTACACATATTAACGTTAATCTAATTTGACACAGTACATTTGCAAACAAAAAGAATGATGCATAATAGGTTTCGATTATCATACAGACCAACGGACATATACTAAGATAACAAAGTTTTGTACATTATCATATAGTATTGTAACAAAATTTATCATAACCCTTGCCTAAATTCATACATCCCCACAGAAATAATTGCAAAACATAACAATTTTATCCAAACATAACATAAAAAATTAATCACAACGTTTTATCCAAACATAACATAACATAAGTTCTGTATGAATAAAAGATCATAGTAAAGTGTAATAGTTTACCCGAATTTTAAGCCAATAATCAGTAATCTTAAAATCAAGACCACCTCCCCTCACCGCTCCTCCCTTACCCACCCGCTCCAGCACCTTGTGTCTCTTGATCTAAGGATTCAGGTCACATTACGCAGTATCATCTTCGGATAACAGTAGTACAAAAATTAAGTTGCTATTTTATACTAACAAACGAATATATCGCTAACGTAACATTGCTTTCACATAAGAAGCTAACATAGAATATGTTGATGAAATATAGATACAATGACAAATGCCTAACACACGTTACGCACGAATAAACTACTAACATTAACAAACAGTTCCATACTTAAACAACAGTAAGTACTAACCACAGATTACATAACTACCCTATTCACACTTTTCCAAGCAATATCTCTAACCGTGATCAATGTTAATATTTACAGTTTACACTACTGATTTACGTCCATTTCGAGCTATAAATTTCGGAAAAATAAGCACAAAATACGTTCTTATATACTAACCTTGAATATCATGCTACACTAACAAGTCTTTCACATTAATAAAACGCTAAGTAGCATCATATGAACTAAAGAAAATGAATGATACAATGACGAAACCTAACAAACTTACGCACGAATAAACTAGTTAATTAACACAGTTCCACACTAACACCAGCAAATAACCAACTGCATTAAAAACGGCTACGTATTCCTACTTTTTTCCAAGCATATCTTTTAACATATTAACGTAATTTTACATTTGACACAGTAATATTAACAAAAAATTATCCATTAACCTTTTTCATTATTGTGGCAACCAACGAATAAGTTAAACATAACAAAGTTATATCCAAAATAACATAAAATCAGTTCTATTGAAGTAAACTCCAAAATCATACCGTAACTTTCGAATAAGTCGTTACTGATTTTAAACGCGATAAACTCCCAAGGTAAATCAGTAATCAAAGCAGCCACCAATCCTCCACCCCTCCCCAGAACCTTTCGATCTATTGAATCTATTGATTCAGTCACATTTCGCCGTATCTATTTCGGATAAATAATAACACAAATAAGTCTAGTATACTACATCGATATATAGGCTAACACGTACCATACGTTTTTACATTAAATAAAAGTAACATAATAACCTGAACTTAAGAACTATAATGTTACAACGACAAATACATCAAACACCATTCGTACGAATAAAACTAACTAACATTAACAAACTACGGCAACTAAAACACAATCGAACAAATAACGAACTAATTCACACTTTTATGTTAATACTACCATCGAAGTAATATATCTAAACGTAACACGCTTTTTACATTATATAAAGCTAACAGAACATAACCTGAACTAAGGAACATTAAGTGAACAACGACAAACTAAGCACACTATTAGTACGAATAACACTATCTAACATATAACAAACCTACGGCAGACTTAACAACAATCGTACAAAACGTAACCTGAATTCCAACTTTTCAAGCATTATACTATGAACATATCCATGTTAATTTATACATTAATCGTAATAATAATTATACAAAAATTTAGCATTAACCTGTCTAATCATCCTACTGAACAACAAACTAATGCGTTAAGTAACAAATTTTTACACAACGTAACTTATTTAACAAAAAATTCTTCATAACTAACGTTGGGTGACGAGAGACCCAACGAGAAAATTGCAAACATAACAAGTTTAACCAATCAAAACATAAAATAAACTATTATATCCACTGAGCATAACATAAACATAAGCTTCCTTTGATAAAAATATTCACAGTAAAGACCGTAGATTAAGTTGTACTGTTTTAAAGCAGTTAAATCAGCTAAGTCAGTAAAGCAAAACCACCCATCCTGCAATCCCACCTAGCCACACCACCGCTGATGATCATTGAACTACTGTTCAAAGTCATATTTTCGAGTCAGTTTGGGATAAACAAGATATAAAAATAAAGAAAAATTTTAATTATAACTGACTACGGAATATTATGCATTTCCCAAACAAGTTTTAGCACAATTAAAGTAACATATCATAACCTGAACTAAGAATTTAATATCATGAAACAAATGCAAATCCCAGCTCATACCAGCGGAATTGAAATAATCCGGCACATCTCTGAAAGAATCCCCCAACTAATACAAAGAAAATGGCTAACAAGCTGCATGACGAATACTGCGATAATGTTCACACATTGACCCGCACGATCCAAAAACAACGGTAAAATCAGTTTTACTTACAAATCCGATAACATAAAAAAGTGAACCCAATACTATCAAAGATCCAGACAATCCTCTCGAATAGAATGACTTACATAACTTCATCAATACGTGTACATACGTTTCTGAGTATAAACATCATTTGAATTTAATGAATCAACGAAGACTATTTAGCAAAAATTACGTCACACACTAACATATTATCAATTACTATAAATCTTACACTTAGAATCACGTTATCTAACACGGATCAATCGTACAGTGAACTCAGTAGATCTTACAAAAACTTCCATTCACTTTCCTAACAAGCAGTGTTATTCACAAACTGTCCATGAGTCAACATATTTCTAGAATACGGACTCTACTTACGAGATTAGACAAACAGATTCATACACTTCGCCTACAATATGGATAAAGCACAACAACATCAACATCCCCGAGAGAAAACGGAATGGGACTGCACCCACATGGGCAGGCTCACTTAATCCTGAGCAAATGGAGGGGGGAGGGGGCCAGCCAAGCCCCCGCGGCATTTATCACCTATCGGCAGGTAGATACCCCCATACTCACGGATCAAACTATGCGCTGTTAAGTTTGTCGTTGATACAATATATATTTTGTCAGACGGGTTATGTGAAGTTAGCCTTTTTACATTTAGTAAAAGGTGTCTACGTTCCGTTACATCCATATCAGTAAGTAATCAGATAAAAACTTATTTTGTGTAATGTCATATCGAAAATGATACTCGAAGTGCAATTCGATCAATAGTTCAATAGATCAATAAGGGACAATTCGGTAGGGACGGATATGAGACAAGGAGGGGTTGTGATGGCATTATTTACTGGATTTTACATGCTTTAAAAACGGAGGTAAGCAATATTACAATGTCTTACTATGATATTATTCACAACACCCTTATTTTATTTGTTATGTTTGAGATAGAACTTTCTCATGTTCTACAGTTCATTCCTGCTATGGTCTGTATGATATAATTAGACAAGGTTTAAGATAAATTTTTGTAAAATATTACTGTGTCAAATGTAAATTACTTTAATATGTTGGAGATAGATAGTAGACAAGGGAAGGGCGTTTGCAATGCCAAACTTTTACCTTTCATGGGTCAAGTCTCTTAGACCAAGGTCTTCGGCAACTCACTAATTTTTTGAGAACCTCTACCACTATTTTCTGAGACAGCCCTTAATTTTTTTGCTCATACCTTCGAGAGAAGGATTAGCGCCACGAACGGTGGCGAGAGCAGCCACCGTACGTTACATGTGCTTCCCCCCTTAAGTAATAAATTAGCCTTAGATTGACCCCACTTTAGTAGGGTAGCCCTATTTTTATATATTTGACCTTTATATTTTCAGGCACTATATACCGTACTCAAAGATAATCTGAAACTTGATGTCGTTGAAAAGGTCAGTCGAGTGGATTAAAACTTGAACTCATAAGCAAGAAACGGGTACTGGCCGCGATTCCTAACCTTGGGGATAAGGAACCAATGATCCCCATACATGAGAGTCATGTATGCACTGTCCTTACTGTACCCAGATCCTAACTTGAACGCCCTGTATGTTATTCTTCCTTCAATTGAAAACGCTTACGTGGATTATCAATTACTAAACATTCAAAACGCCATGCTAGTGTTCTATTCCTACACTATGTCGATGCACCGACCTTACACCTACAACCTAACACACCACACGATAACCTACACACCTTACACTAAGATCCTACGATCGAGACACACAACACACACACAACACAAAACAACACCAAAGCTGTCATTGTCAGCGTCGACGGACCTTATCCACCGCGCTTTATCAGCTTCTGCATGTTCGACCCGTCCTATTTGACTACAACTACAGGTCCGTGCTTACGTACTTGGATGCTTTTGGCCATATGTTCAAAATAATAACCCAGGTGAATTCGAACCCAACATTACCACTCACGCATGTGGAAGAGTCATTTACTCAAAATCCACAGCTAAAATCTTAAGAAACGAAGCATGATTTTCCAAATTCAAGTCTTATATTAGCGTTTCAAACATTAAGCACAGGAGATATAAAAATCATAATAATATATTATAAGACTAATTATGAACTAATGATAATAAATAATATATGAATATAATTATAATAAACACGTATATCATATATTAAATACTATATATAATTATAAATATATTATATAATATATATAAATTATTAATATATATATATTATATATTATATAATATCATATAAATTTATATATATATTATAAATATATAATATATATATATTAAATATAATAATATAGTATTATATATAAAAAATATATAAATATATAATTATAATATATATTATAAATATATAAATAATATTAATATATATATAATATTATATACATAACATATAAAATATAAAAGTTATATATATATAATAGTATATATTATTAATATATATTAAAATCAGGCGCGGTCTGTTACGGGTGAAGCACAGGTAGCGCCAGACCTCATAAAAAAAATAAAAGCAACTCTAATGTAATAAAATAATTCAGATTTACTAATTATAACGATTAAAATAATAATTCTTAAGAATTTATCCAAAGAACGGCAATTTACTTTAATATTCATACTTCTCTTGCGAACAATTTTTTCATAAGGATCATATATGGAGGAAATTTTGACTGATGCCTCCAAGAAAGCACTGAACTAAACGATGCTTTCAAAAACACTAGTTCATTCGGCAAACCGAAAAAGACCTATATATATTAATCTTTGTCTAATTTTGAGGATTCTTTCCCAAAGCCTCTCTCGAATTTGGCAAGAAATACCATTCTTTAAAAAAAAAATCTAATAATAAACAAAATTACTATTACTCTTTAAAAAGAAGGTGGAGA
>JABUQX010120179.1:17500-34773 GCA_015478945.1 Trachelipus rathkii | reverse complement strand
GTGACTGTTTTGGGCTCGGACCCACCCATTTTTTTTCCGTATTCCCCGTTCATCGGCTTATGTTATTATTGACATTTTTTATTACGATATTAAATTACTTTTAAATTTAAATATATAAATAAAAAAAAATAAAAAAAAAAAAAAAAAATTACTATATTAAGTGAAAAAAATTCTTTTTTTATTTTTTTACTTTCCTTTTTGTATTTTTGTTAAAAAAAAAAAAAAAATTGATGGTGGAAATTAAAAAAAAACGAGTTTTTTCAAAAAAGTGTCAAAATTTTATTGGCGAAGGAAGAAAGATGGGGTGTGAATCGGACCACATTATTATATTCGTATGTTACTCCGTATATTCGTATCATATTGACATTTTTACTTATCCCTTATCCGAATTTTATATGATAAATAATTATTTATAATTAAGTTAAAAATTTAAAATAATTTATGAAAAATTGAAATAACGTTTTTTTAAAAGAACGAATTAAACCAGAAGATGGTTCCGAGCGGGGTTTAAGAGTGTACCTCAATGGTTTGGTCCGCTCACCAACCCAACCCACCTCCACAGCAGGGGTGATCCGCGTTATTCAAAACTTAAATCTAAAAACTTTATACCAGACTCTTATAATTCTCTTTACAGAGCTTAGAGGAAGGAAAAAGTGTGATTTCACAAAAAAAAAAAAATTATCAAAATTTCGACAAAAGTTCCATTAGGGGGGAGACACGTCGGGAGACCAGATATTTAGTTTTTATAATAATAATAATAAATATTATACCTTTCTAAACAAAAAAACAAAATGGTGCTGAAGGTGATGGTCCCACCGTCACCCCCCTCCGCCCCAACGCTATAATTATATATTATATATAATATATAATATATAATATATATATTATATATTATAAATATAGATATAATATAATATATATTATTATATATATATATATATATATAAATTACAAATTTTTTTTACATTGTATTACATTCATTTTACAAAGTTTTTTTTTTCCTATATCGTAGAACGCCTCACTCCACATATTGTGAATATCCCTTATTTGGGGGTTTAATATATATATATTGTATACTGTGATAAAATCGTTTTTTTTATTTCGTTAAAAAAAAATTGTAATATCCGATTAAATGATAAATATTGAGTATCCAATTAAGTTGAACCACTTCCTCCAGTTATTCATCACCCCCAGAAAAAAAAAAAAAAAAAAAAAAATCCTTTAAAAAAAAGTTTTATAGTAGGGTTATTTTTTATATTTTTAATGAAGATATTATTTTTGTATTTGAATCGCCTTAAAAAAAAAAAATGCCAAAAATTTTTTTTTATTACATTTTTATATATAAAGTTAAAACTTAAAAGGATATTTACTACTGCTTTCTCACATTAGTCATAATTAAACTGACCCAATTTTGACAATGGGTTTCTTCATCCACTACACGAATGGAATGAAGCCTAATTGTTGATTTTCATAGTTATTTTTTTTTATATTTTTTTATTGAAACTATAACTTCTATTTCGTATGAAAATGTATAGAAAAAAAAAAATGCAAAAATTTATTTATACATTTTCATACCATTATATTTTTATAATTTTAAATTACAGGCTCTTGTAAAATATAGGACCACCAAAGCTCCACCAATTACCCAATTAAATTTCCACAATAGATTTCACCAAAATGCCGTAGGATTTCTACATATAGTTACCTACAAACTTTTGAATTATGGTGCTAACTTCTTCCAAAGAAGACAGATTCAAAACCACACAAACGATATTAAAAGTGAATTTAACGTTACTGGCATATTGTTCAAGCACCATTATGGTACTGAAGTATAGTAATGAAAATTTAAAATTTAACATGAAATATGATATAACTGATAAAAAAAAAAAATAAAAAAATATTTCAAAGATAGACAGAAGAATTATAGGAAATGGTGTGAAAATAATTTAAGCGTGCGTGATTATTTTAATTATATGCGGGATTGTAAGTAGAATAATATCCTTTAGACACAAAAATAATAAAAATAATAAACATAATAACATTGCAAAAAACAACAAAAAAAATTCAAAATAAAGAACCTAAATGACAAATCGCGGCGAATTAGAATAAGGGGGTAGTTCATTAAAAAGTTTTAACTGCCCACCGTGGCGTCTTCTGATGAGTCAATTCAAATTCTTCACTGCTCCCTGAAAACAATCAGCTAGCGTGTTTTCCACAGAAAAAGCCCAGACTTGCAGCCCCGTTTTTGCAAAATCCGATCAGAAACTCTTTCGACCTTATATGAAAAAAAAAATTACATTACCAATCAGAGTCTGGAACAGGAAAATTGGAATTTGCATTAGGACGGTTTCGAATATGCGCCCGTCGGGAATCAGCTGACAAGTTTGTTTTTTTTAAAAACCCAAAGCCAGAGTTCTAGAGTTCTATCCGTTCGGTCCTACTTTTTTTTGGTTTTTTCATTTTATAAAAATGATTAATATTTTATAAATTGGAATTTATTTCAAGCAGAGATAGAAAGGAGGAGAGAAGAAACTGTGTGTAAAAATTTGGTAAAAAGATAAAAAACATTGTGGAAACTTCCACCTCTTTCGTTTAAGAATTTAAATCATCTCTCTCTCTCTCTCTGCTCTCTCTCTCTCATCTCTCTCTCTCTCCTTCTCTCTCCTCTCCTCTCCTCTCTGCCTACTCCTCTCTCCCTCTCTCTCTCTCTTCCTCTCTCTTTCTCTCTCCTCTCTCTCCTCCTCTCCCTTCTCTCTCTCTCTCTTCTCTCTCTCTCTCTCTCTCTCCCTCCCTCTCTCCTCTCTCCTCTCTCTCTCTCTCTCCTCCTTCTTCCCTCTCTCTCCCTCTTCTCTCTCCTTACTGCCCCTCTCCTCTCGCGAAATAAACAAATTTCTTCTTAACACTGTTTCATGATACTTAAGAAAATCTACCGTTATTAGCTACGCTCTCTCCAAAGAAGAATTATACATTTTATTGTGGCTAAGCTCTTTTACTTCATTTATTAAGGATCATCCTCTCTCTCATTCTCATCTCGAATATTCACTCTACTCTGTCAATACATTCGTTCATCAATTGGACCAATTCATTTTCTAATGTCCTTACTCCTAGTTTTCGAAAATTCAACTTTCTCTCGCTTCACTATTTTAACAAAGGCATCACTATCCCCAACTTAAATCTTTTTATACTGAATAATTCACATATCTAAACCAAATAAATTCTCAGCCACAACTATTAAAAGTTTATCGTATATAGGTTCAACGTATCTTCCCGATTCCCTATATGCTCTTCGCTCGATTCGCAATAAAAATAGCTTGTGAATAAACTGCTATTCATCTGTCCATCTGTCGTTGTGAAAGTAACATATCGCAACTTATCGCAATAACGCAATAGCACATTATATTAAGTAAGTAATCACCTCACTCACTATGTGCTGATCACTTCACCATTAGCAAACCTCATTCGCAACTTCAAGAAGATCACTATATATAGATATAAGTCAACGTCTATTATTATAATAAATATAATTAGTACTAATAGACCGTTATACCCAAATTATTGATATATCAAGGAAAAATGAGTAAATCAATATATTATTTTAGTATAAAATAAAATAAAAAAAAATCTGAGTTATATATCTGGTTATTTAGAGTTTCCTTAAAGAATCAACAAAACTTAATTCACCTAAATTAACAACAAAACTGATATATAAGTTCGGCGCCCAAATTAAACTTTAATATCTTAATATAACTTAACTTAAACTTAATAACTTAACTTAATTTAACTATATAATATCTATAATTATATAACTAATCTTAAACTAACCTAAATACCATATAATACTGCTAATATCCTTAAATATACATATCACTATCAGTATTGGTATTATTCTAACCTAACCCTACCTAACTTAACTTAACTTTAAATCTATAACTTAACTTATATAATCTAATAACTTAATCAGTTAACTTAAACTTAACTACTAAACCTAATACCATAACCATAAACCTAACTAGCTAACTAACTCTCTCTCTAACCTAACCTAACCTAACTACTTTAATTAAACCTAAATTACCTAATACCTAACCTCATAACCTTAAACCTATACCATAACCTAACCTAATACCTAACTACATAATAATAACTGTTAATCTCTAAACGCTCCATTGCAGACTTCGGCATGTACAGTTAAATTATTTTTGGATGATTTGAGTGTACGACATTTTTTTCCTGTCGGCCATTTGGGATAGTATCCCATAAATATCATCATCAATTAATATATCACTTTCATCAAGTATCAAAATTAATTTCCCAATAAACAAACAGAATCCCGACTTACTACTACTCATTCTGGAATTCTATTTTTACATTAAAAAACTCTCGCAATAGTTAATCTTATCAAACAGTCACGTCACAAAATAATATTAAAATAACAACCCAATGTAATCTATTGAACCTTACTGGAAAATAGCGCTTATATAGAAATACTTATAGTATTATTACATAAGCTATAAATTTCATTTTACAATGTTTAGTTTTTTTTTTTTTTATTAGTAAAAAATTTAATTTTTTTTTTAAAATCAAGATTAATTAATAGTAAATTATAGGTTTAGAAAGCATATAGTGTAAATTTCTATATAAATTATAATATAAATATTTATAATATAATATATATATATTAATATATATATATTATATTAATGTTTATAATTTCCAGAAACAAATATATTGTAATATAAATATTAATAATTAATATTATTAATATTAATAATAATATATATATATATATATATATATATATATATTATATTAGTAGTATATGATATATATACTTATAATATATTGGTCAGCCTTATCTAGAAGATTAAGCCACTCAATCTCAATATCTTCATAAAACTCATATACAACATGCATGTACCGGGAAAAAGGTATTATATAAAATATCATCATATTGTTAGGTAATGCTGATGTAGGGTTTATATCAATTTAAGTGTCGATTAGAAATTTATAAATAAATGCTCCAAAACTCAATCAACACACTAATATAGAAATTAGATGGACACATAATCTTATTATATTCTCAAGAACTAAATCAGAGCTATATAGAGCAGGAGTTTTATCTAAAGTTGATGTAAAGCACTAGTAAGGGATAATAGAAAATTTCATTTTGGAATTGGGGAAGGATTTTTTGTTCATTGATGAAGAATATAAATAAAAATTTATATTATTAGTTATATTTAAATAATTATTATTATTATAGTTATTATATAGATAATTCAATGATTAATGAATGCCTATATATATAGCATTATACGGCAGACCATATGTTTGAATATGATTAATGATTAACTTATGATGTTAATTATTAAAATAAAAATAATAGTAAGATCTTATTTTATTTTAAAAATTTATTTGCTTTTTATTTTATCTTATTTATTTGAACTAAAGTAAAAATTTAAACAACATATATATAGTATTATATAATATATATATATATAATATAATATATATATTATTATTATATTATATATATTATATATATATATATAATATTACATCGACACCATGAATTGTCTACAACAGATGCTAAGAGTTCGCTGTCTTCTCGGAATACTTATAAAGGGGATACTAATTGTATGTCAGTGCTTAGGTAATCTATAATTCCCCTCTCACTCCGTAGGGAGTGGGTCTTCGGTAAACCTACGTACCTCTTTTTGGTATATGTAGGTTATTGTATATAGTATAGTGTTCCTACGGGATAGGTGTTACCTCCCGCCCTTCCACCTTACGGCTGGTATATGAAAAAACGCTTCCACCCCTACCTTATACTCTGTGTTTTCCCCGTTGCGCTTCGTATAGTCCACTATCATATATGCTGCATAAAAAATTATGTTACCCGAGAAGATTTTCTATTTAAACACAGTCAATATACCAGAATTTATATTTTAACTCTCAATCTATTCTTACCTATTTTCCTTCCCCCTTCTCTCTCCAGTTTTCTATTCCCTCCGCCTCCGCTCCGTTCCTCTCATTAAAGAAGAATATTAATAAGTCTCTCATTAGTTTATTTTTATTTAATAAATTTTTTCTAGTTTCTCTCTATTATTATTTTTAGCGCAACACTATAACAAAATAATTTTAACAAGGATTCCAGAAATTGAATAGATATATTTTAGTTTCCCTGTAATAAGTTTTATATGTATAGTTTTTCAGTTGAAAGATTGATAATTTTCATTTATGTTATTTTTTATGTTTTTGATTTTTTAGATTTTTTATTTTTGTTTTTCTATTTTTTTTGTTACTGTTTTATCCTTCGAGTAAATATAAATAAAAATATTTTAAATTATCGCATGTTTGGAGATTTGCAGCTGTTGTAGATATTTTTGACAAGATGTCAGAAATCTTTAGAGGCTCGGCCATATATATATATTGGTATGGTGATAATTGGTTTAAAGCCACAACCATATCTCAAAAAAACTACATAGCTACTAGGAAAAATGGAATACATTTTGCCTGGAATGCTGGTTCCAATTTTTTTAGTTGCGAAAAATGTATAAAAAAAAAAAAAAAAAAAAAATACTTTATTTATATTATATATATTCGTCAAAAAACTACATAAGCTACATGCGAAAAGAAATTACATTTTTTGGAATCTGTGTTAAAATTGTTAGATAGCATAAATGTAAAAAAAAAAAAAAAAAAAAAAAAAAATTATTGTTAATTTTTATTTAGTAAAATATTAATGGAATGCTGGTCCATTTTAGTGCGAAAATGTAAAAAAAAAAAAATTAAAAAAAAAAATTATATATATATAATTATATCTTCAACTACAATAGCTACAGGCGAAAAGAACATACGTGTTTCGAACGCTGCTGAATTTTTAGATACAAGAAAATGTTTATATAATATAAACTATTACCAAAAATTTGTGTTAATAATAAGGTAATATGAGATTAGAGAGCCTATTTAGAGACCTTTTATTGGTACTCGTTAAAAAATAAATAGACTTTCTATTTAATTTTTTTTTTTTTTTTGTTACTAAAGCAATACCCCAAGGGTTATACCGCACCATGGCGGTCGGGGGTCTCATCGGCCTTCCGTGGAACTACGGGTAGGACTAATTTCCCCCCCTCAGGAGAGGGGGCGGATGAGAACCCCCTGATCGTTTTGGTATTTGGTGTTGTCGCGGGGGTTTCCTCCGCCCTCCCCTACGGTATGGAAAACGTCCCCCCCCCCTGTGTTTCCCCGTCGGCTCGAGCCCCCTACATGCCGTGTAATAAATTTACAAGATAATATATTATATATATTATATCCCTGCTCCTAAAAAAAAAAAAATAGCCAATATTTCATTTTATTTATTTATTTTTTTTTTTAAACATTTTCCTGAACCAAAATTTTTACAAGAATGTCCAAAATGTCATTCCTTTTTCCGCTGGTAGCTATTGTATGTTTTGAAGGATATTTTTTTTTTTTTTTTTTTTTTTTTTTTTTTAACAGTTTCCGCAATAAAAATTTTGACAGGATTCCAACAATGTATCCCTTTTCCTTGTAGCTCTGTTGAAGTTTTTGAGATATGGATCGTTGATAGTTGTGGCTTTTTAAACCAAATATCACTTATATATAATACTTATATATATATAATATAATATTATAATATAATTATATAATATATATAATATATATATATATAATATATATATATATATTAAAATATATATTATATATAATTAATATATATATATATATAATATATATATATATATTATAATATATATAATATTATATAATATATAATTGTAAAAGTACCCCCTAATGTATTTTCAGCCATCCTAGGATCGTGGTAATCCTGCGACCTAGCAAGGCATGAGCGTGCATAGTGGTTGGACCACCACTACGGCTACGGACGAGACAAAAGAGTAGAAACCGAGAATACTTTCTTCTACGCTGTCAAGAAGAGCATTGCTACGTTCCTCCCGCTCGCACTCGAACGTTGGGCCAAACAGGGGTACCGCGCATGGGGAATAATAATACCATAAACCCGGCCTTTTTATGGTATTATTATTCACCATAATTATTCTATATAATAAAAAACTTAGTGATTTTAATGCATGTGGATGGTTTCGGTATCATATTTATATATCAATAGTTTTGACTGCTTTTGTCTTTGGTGGATTTGTAGTTACAAACAAATTGACAAGCCTAGGGTGCTTTGTGGATTTGCATGAGCAGTTTAGTTTTGGTTGAGGTGCAGTCTCGATAGGCCATGTGGCTTTTACTCGTCTCTATATTTTCCTAATGACAATGTAAACAACATTTTGGCGGGGGGAATTTTTTTTAGCCAGGCATCTATTAGCTTGTATCCTTGCTTCCAAAAACTGATTATCTACTTTCAAATTACTGCTTTATAATCACATCTAAATCTTTTCCCTGGTCCACAGACATAAGCCAATCCCCCATTCATATCGTAGTTAAAACTTTTATTTTGAGTAACCTAGGTGAAGAACCTTACACTTTTACTTATTAAAATTCATTTGCCACTTTTATCTGCCCCACCCAAGAAGTTATCAAGTCATTTTGAATCTTATACATCCTTTACTTTCCTAACTGGGTGGCCATTTTCGGTATTCCTCAGCAAAACTCTAGAAACCTTGCACATTTAAGGTCCCGTGGTCTAAATCATTTTCTTTATACTATATGAGAACCAATTAGTCTGCCCCAGCAGCTGAACCCTGTGGACACCACTCTTCACTATTCCCATGATGACTTATTGCCATTTAGTTGTTTAACCACTGAGTTGCTCTATTTAATAATCAAGAATTTTAAAAAATAGAAGTTCAGTTCCAACTTCCTTCCTTCGTTCTTCATCAGCCTTATGTGGGGAACCTTTTCAAAAGTTTAGCTAAAGTCTAAATATATAATATTAAGATCATATTACAAAATTATATGAATTCAAATAAATTCTTAAAAGGTTCTATTGTCCTTGACATTGACCTACCCTTTCTGAAAACGTGCTGGGAGTCATACAATACCTTGTTATCTCTAAATATATTTCTCTATATGACATTTCAGTAACTTTTCCAGAAAAATTTAAAACCAGAGATGTTAGGCTAACTGGCCTATATTATCCAAAGACTTCGCTTTACTACCTTTCTTTTTATAATAGAGGCACAACATATCCCGTTTCCAGTCGATCTGGTACCTCATCCAATATGTTACAGATCGCTTAAAAATCAAATACAGTGCCGTTGCAATGTGGTACTAAACTCTTTCAAAACTCTACCATATGTACCATCAGGACCTGCAGCTTTACTTGGGTCAATATGGTCCAGTAAAAATTTAATATCTTTTACGCGTCAAATTCAAATTCTGTAAATCTATGTTGTACATGCATACAAGAACATTAGTCTCCAAATCCTGATTATCTAATCTTTTCCTCAGTAAACACTCTGAAGGCAAAAATAAGCATTGAAAATGTTGACCAACTACTTATCTGAGCTTACTAAAATTTCATCAATTTTAACTTGGAAAATTTTGTCCTATCTTACTTTTAAATTTATAAAAGCTAAAAAACTTCTTCAGGTCCTTATTACTATTCCTGTAAATTTTTTCTGCATTTTTATTGACTGCGTTAAGTTCCGTTTCTAGTTTTTCCTATAATTTTTTAAATATTAATCATTCCCTATTACTACCTTGAATATTTTTAAAACATCTATGCTTTTCATTGATTTTTTTTCTCTCCAGTCTCTCTATTCCACCAAACAGGTTTTCTCTTCCCCACCCTAAGGGTTTATTTTTAAAACATACTGAGCTGATATTCATTAAAACTTTTTAAGTAAACTCGATAATGTAAAGAAATAAGTATTTGAGAAAAAGAATCCTTATCCCAGTCAGTTATACTAGCATGTCTCGAAATTTGGTGGTAAAATCGCCAATTCGGAAATCTAGGATTTGTTCCTTATTAGCTTGCAAGTTAGTTGCCCAGAGATCACATTCATATTAAATCTATCTAATTATATTATGGTTCACTAAAGTGTTTCCAAATTCTCATTCAACTCTCTAATCTTAATCAAAACATACTTTCAATCGTTAGTTAATTAATAAGTCAAAGGCATGTGTCTGTGGTTCATGGACCATCTGGGATTCAAAAAGTTTTATCTAGGGATACCAATTATTAAATACTGCACTACTTGGTCCGTTTAGAACAAGGGAATCCCATTGAATGCCAGGAAATTTAAAATCACCCATTATGACTATACCCTTTTTCTTTACTGTGGGCATGCTGTCTCAATTTCTTTCACAATTTCTGCTCTAACCTCCTTGACTCTGGCCAGGAGGTCTATCCCTATGTAGTACCAATTCTATATGATTTATTAAACATAAGGATATCTACCATACCGATGTCCAATATATGATAGTTTTAAAGATCAGTCATTACATACAGCATTAAATAATTGTTTTTTATATAAAGCGCCACACCCCCCACCTTTCTTTCCTCTACAGGAATATGAAATAAATGAATATTCGCTTCTTTCTATTTCATATTCCTGAAATGGAGTCTCCATATAATTCTTTTTTTCATCATTAACCCAATGCACTCAGTTATGCAAAATGATGTCGTAGAATTCTCATTTGATGGTATAATCTAATCAGCTCACTTTTTTTATTTCTAAGGGCTATGAGCATTTGCTTGTAAAGCAGTTTGGATATTTCGAAATGCTTGGGTTATTTTTATTGCTAAACATTATTGAACCTGTAACAACACTGTTAATTTATATCACCACTATTACAGTTACCATTCTATTATTTGTATCCTGATTTTAGCCCATCACCCCCAACTTTCCAGTTTTAGTTTTTTTGTAAAATAAGTCTCCAAAAAACTGGTCTGAAAAAGCCCAACACCTTTACGACTCTAGTAAACTCCATCTGCTGCCAAAAGGATCTTTATCCGAAATCTTCTCCACCAATTCCAAAAACCTAAAATTTTTTCTTGAAAAACATTAATTCTAACGCTTCATTACAACCTGTTGAAAGCCCTACTCCCCCATTCCTGACCTTCACCTAACCTAGGTAAAAAGCCCAGAAATCATGCACCTTCTTTCCACTAGCTTTCATCTTCTGAATCAATTTCCTATATAATCCGCTATTAATTCTTCTGACCTTCTATGTCCTATTATCATTGTACCCAAATCACAATCACATTTGATCAACATGTTGTAGATCATCTCTCATATCTATCCCTATCCACGATAGTCACTCACTCTGCACCTGGATACCATCTCTCAATCGTTTCTTTTTATTCTTTTGAAAAGTTCTATCTAGGTATCGTATCCATAGGTCTCCCTCCAATAGCAATGTATCAGTCTTCCCTTGTAGAATCCCTTAGAAAAACTCAACCACTACCATTGGGCCACTCTGGAGACAGTATCGAACCTGTTACTTGCAGGTCACGGGTGATTGACTTTTCAAATCCTTGCCATCTTTAAACTATTATTTTCTAATTCCTTACAACTCTATATTCATCTGCAGAACCTATTTTCAACTACTTATCCTTTCCACCTCAGTCTTCCTGCCTAGTGTGAATCACTATTCCTGTCGTACCCCTATATCCGCGTCCTCCTCTGCCCTCGACATGCCTCTACTAACTACTTTTTTTCTGACACTTCCCTCCTTTCTAAACTCAAATATACAAATTCTTTCAATTCATTCATATTTCACTCAGTCTTGCAATCTCCTTCCATAGCAATCACATTCTCCTGCTTCGCACACAACAAACCAGGGCCAGCCTATTCATTATTCACCTCTCCATCCCACAGTTATACACAGAAGCATACATACTTTAAATTATTATCAACTTTACTACCTATCAAGTTATAAGACTTTCAAATTCATGTTTTCTCAATTTTTATTTAGAGGCGTTTCGTTTTTTGTCATTTGTGCTTACAAGCGGTAAGAAACGAATTGAATTTGCTTTCGTTCTGTCAAATTTAGCACAAAATCCGCAAAAAAATGCTACCAAAACGTTAGGAATTTCCTTAATTCTATAAGAACGCTATTTCCCGTGCTTGGTTACAAGTAACAGCATTTCGAATATCAAATGTTTCTACAAATGATCATAGCCTTAGAAATAAAAAAGATGAGCCAACTAGTATACCATAAAAGAGGGAATCTAAGACATTATTTGCATAACTGGAAGCTTGCTATAAAGAAATTGTATGGAGGAAGAGAGCCTCCTGTTCAGGGAATACTGAAAATTAACATTATATTCAACTTTTATATACGCAGCGTAAAAAGAAATAAAGAATGGCGGTGATTGGCCTTTATGTTAAAAGCAATATCAATCCGTGTTATTGACTGACATTAAAATTAATCATAATGTTGAATCTGTGCGTGTGGGCATATATCTTTATGTACAATAAATCATACAGAATAAGGGCATTTTATAGACCTCCTGGTCAGAATCAAGAAATAGACGCCCGCGAAAAAATTTGGTTGAAAAGAAATCGAGACACGCATCATGCCACACAAAAGAAAAAAAAGTTATATAGTCATAATGGGGTGATTTCAATTTCCTGGCATTCAATGAGGAATTATCTTGTCTTAATATGGACCATAAAGTCTATCTGTCTCATAGCTAGAATACATGTATCTCACAGAATCTAATTATCGTCATCCGCAGTAAGACTATGCTAATGCCTGATCTTGTCGATGTACTATATTACAGTCACATCTGTTCCAGTTGTTGATTCGCCTATCTCTCGTCGAAGATCTCCTTTCTGTGTGGGGCTATAATTGGATGTATCTCACACAGTCTGGCATAATCTAATCCTCTACTCTCTCACCACGGAACCGGTACAAGCACACGATCGTATTGTTAGACTTTAATTAATTAAACTAACGTATGAAGTGATGGTGGATGATGCTAGAGTTGAGGAGAATTTTATTATTAGTGACTATTTAAATATAATTAACATAAATACTGTAATATCTGGGGACCCAAATTACCAAAGTTAACTAAGGAAAAGGTTCTTAGACTTTCCAAAACATTGGGCCGATTTACCATAATCCCGAGATGCAATTATATTTAAGTGATTCGGCTGCAGCAGTAAATAAGTAGACACTCTTTAAAGCCAGGCCAAAACTGTTTGTTCATGGCTCGGGAAATATATTTAGTAGCCCGAAATCTCATGATATAATTTTCCACATCAGTATATTTTTTTAAAAAAGGTTAGAACCATCTGTGTCTATACGCTAGTGACTCGAAGATCTCTTCTGGTCAGGTGCAGTATATCCCGAAAAGCTGTGCGTGAGTAGTTGCAGTGCTAAATATTCACCTGTATCGGTGGCAACAGACATTACCATCTTTCCGTCTCCAGACCTGTGCTCGCGCGAAAAACTGTTTGTGGAATCTAGACGCATATATAGACTGAAGATGAAATCCCTCCTAAATTCTTTTAAAAGCGCTTTTAGATCTGTTTTTAAACAACTATTTCATGGCCTTTTCGTCTTTGCGTCGTGTAAGTAATAAAGAGTAGATCCGCTCCTCAAGCTCTCTGCCGAGCATCTTGCTACAGGTGCTTCCTACAATTTTAGAAAATAATTAAGGAAAAATTAGAAATGAAACTTAACCAGTCAATAAGAGGAGAGAGAGAAGAGAAGAAGAGGTGGGAACGAGGAGAAGGGAGCGAGACATGACCAGAGGGAGACAGATGACGCTAAGTGAGAGAGGAAACGAGAACCAGCAGACGACGTATACGTCGCACCCGGGCATGGAGAGAGAAGACGGCGCGGAGAGAGAGAAAGATCGAGAAAGAGAGAAAGAGCGGCACGGGGCGGCTTCAGTGTTCCGTGTCTGGTGTAGAGGGAGAAGAGAGAAAGAGGAGAAAGAAGAGAAGAGAAAGAAGACGTATAAGACTAGGAGAGAGAGAGAGGGAGCGAGAGAAGAGAGAGAAGAGAAGGAGGAGAAGAGAAGAGAGGAGAGAAGACGAGAGAGAGAGAGAAGGAAGAGAGAGAGAGAGAGAGAGAGAGAGAGAGAGAAGATGGAGAAGAAAGAGAGAGGAAGCGAGAGAGAGAGATGAAGAGAGAGAGAGAGATGGAGAGAGAGAGAGAGAGAGAGAAGAGAGAGAGAAGAGAGGGGAAGAAGAGAGAGAGAAGAGAGAGGAGAGAGAGAGAGAAGAGAGAGAGAGAGAGATAGAGATGAGAGAGAGCAGAGAGAGAGAAATAAAAGATGAAGAGGTAGGAGAGACGAGAGAGAGAGAGAGAGAGACGAGAGAGAGAGAGAGATGAGAGGAGAGAGAGAGAGAAGACGAGAGATGAGAAGGAGAGAGAGAGAGAGAGGAGAGAGAGAGAAGAGAAGGAGAGAGAGATTGCTAAATCAATTTGCAGGGAATAGTAATAAGGACCCTAAGAAGTTTTTTAGCTTTTATAAATTTAAAAAGTTTAAGAATAGGGCAATTGGTCCAATTAAAATTGACGAAAATTTAGTGAGTTCAGATAAGGAGTTGGTCCATATTTTCAATGCTTATTTTGTCAATGTTTACAGAGGAAAGATAAATTTGTAATATTTAGAGACCAATAGTTTTGTTTATATTGAAAGTAATAAGTTTAATAAACTATAGTTAAAGGAAATATTAAATATTCATCGTTTTCAGATAGTCCAAAAACTTTATGACATATCTTAAAGTTTACATAGAAGAAAAATAACTGGTAACATGTTTACAACAGCTTAAGATTAGATACTCCGAAGAGCATGACCCCGACATTTTAATTTCCAATTAAAGTGGTCAACAGACATCACATTGTGCCTATTTATAAGAAAGATAGTAAGAAAGATTTGGGAAATTATAGGCCAGTTAGCTTAACATCTCTGGTTGTAAAAATTTGGAAAAGTTACTGAAATGTCATAAAGAGAAATTTTTGGAAGACTCCCAGCATGGTTTTTAGAAAGGGTAGGTCATGCTACACAAACCTTTTAGAATTTGTCTGACATATTTTCAAAATCAGTATCTAAAAACGAAATGTTAAAGTTTGCTCTTTTAGAGGTATAAAGGATTACTAGAAGGAAATAAAGCAAAGTACATATTTTATTTATTATTTTTATAAAGTTGACCTTTAAAATATATTATCCACAATTTTCTATAATGAGCCTTGGGGAAAATGTTTAGATTTGATTTTTGTTTATTATTCTGAATAGAGAGATCTGAAAAGAAGCTATTTTTTCTTGTCTTGCCCAAATGTATAATGTAATGTTAATTGCTTATTATTGCATATTGTCAAATAATTATATTGTGTCAACAGTAATTATCTCCTTTATTATTTCAATCTGAATCTGAGTGGATATAAATATCCGCACTTTAGTCTGAGGTTATTTGAACAAAACTGCCGATTTCCAGACATAAAATTCATGACACTGACAAACTCAACCCAGCCCTAATTTAGTGTCGCTAGTTTGCAGTCAATAAGCAACAGTCTTCTTCTTCATCTAAACTCAATAAAAGGCAATAAGGGATGATTTTTAGATATGAGAAGTCAATCCCAGTTTACAATTTTGAATGACAACAGATGTTTTCTTTTATTTCTAGGGTGATATTTTTATAAATAAACAAGATAGGCTCGTCTTTATACATTACTACGAGTGAGCAGTTTTTTCAATTAAATTAAAAAATGTTTTATTGCAAACTAGAATGAATTTTAAGCTACAAGACAAGGTTTGTTTCTGTTTCATTTATTTTAATGAGGATTATATAATAGTCAAATAAACATTTGTTCGTTGCATGGAGAAGTTTTTTTTTTCTTCAAAAAACATTTGAGCTGCTCAGCAAATGTTTTTCAAATAAATGTTGTTCCCTTACACTAATAACTACTTTAATTGTATAATTTATTACTCACGCCTAGTCTAATGTGGTCTAGTTCAAACATAGTGTAAGTGTAACGCAACGCTGTCAAGAAGCCAAATAGAAAATAAATACTTCTGAAAGACGTTTAAATAGCTGAACTCACTTTGGAAGCTTTCAGATTTTAAATATGGTTATTTTAGTTAACTGTTAATCAACTCCAATTTTTGAACTTAAAATTAGATTAGCAGAACTTTTAGTATTTACCAATAGCACATTGGTGTAAGTAGAGAATTTTTCTGGGGAAGGGGCATGCCCCTTTTATCGGAGAATTTTAGTAAGCCTGTTATGAATTTTCATTGATTAACCAAATTTCTAAGAGGATGGGGCATGCCCCTTTTTTAGGCCTAAGCAATAACAATGACAAGAAGCCAGTCGTAAATTAATGGCTATTGAAAAAAAATTACAAAATTTTCAGATAAGATTTGCTTTGGACGGATTTGCCATTAGGCTTAATGCCCTATCTTGACTAGTATTTTGACCGAGGGAGATGGACTCATTTAATAATTATAAAAATAAAAAAATGTCAAACCTCTGAAAGTCAGAAAAATCTTGAACTTCCTTGTATGTGATAAACTAATGAGAGCAAAATCACCCCCTTTGGAAAAACGGAACATCAGTATTTGTGTCAGGCCCATAATTCACATACATAGCATATTTTAACTTATAACTCGTGCTTTGCAGATGGATCCTCCTCCTTGCATTACCTATTATTAAGATTGAATGAATAAATTCAGTTCCAAGAAATGTTAAAGGTATTAAATAAAGATGCAAAAAAAGAAGTCAACGAAAAAAAATGATTTACTCAAGATTTAAAATTGACTGGAATCGAGAATGACAAATAACATCAATCCCGAAATTTAAATTTTAAAAATTGATAAAATTTTTTAACTCTCTTACAGTCAATATTGCTTTGTTGCAAACGTTAAAATATATTTTCGAAAAAAAAACTTTACTGGATATAAAAAATTTCACTGACACCAACAATATTTCCATTCATCTATATTTGAAGATCAAAATATTCGGCTATACAGGAAAAAAACGTGAAAAAAATTCATCCAACATATGCAATTCAAATAATAATGATAAAAAACTTTCAATTACAACGATGGAAAAGTATTAAAAAAAATTTTTGCTTTGAAAATTTAATTTTGTGTTGAAAAAAATATATAATTCATTACAAAGATTTGATTTTAAATAATTGAAAATAATTTCACAAAAGCCAATCTTAAAATTATTTCAAAACCTTATTTTACATAAAATTCTTACAATTACAATCTCAGAAAATAATAATAAGAAATTTAAATAATATAAATAATAATATAAAAAAATAATAATAATATAAATAATAATAGACGATAATTTGTAAAAGATTGTAAGAAAATA
>JABUQX010120179.1:10000-12500 GCA_015478945.1 Trachelipus rathkii | reverse complement strand
TCGATCGATCCACTTTAGCTCCTGTATACTATGCCTTACCTTCATTTCATTTGATTCCCGCAGAAGCGCGAACGCAGACATCGAGATACTATAAGTCACGATAGCATGGTCGCTCTCCCATACCCGGGTCTTAGCGCTCGCTATCCCTCTCTGCGGGCCCCGCGTTGCCTGTGATGACTGTTATGCCATTTGAAGGTAGTGACGTCCCTGTTTGGCCACGATATATCAGCCTACATGGTTGTCCTCTGGTGCGGGTATGCTGTATCGTTCATCGCCGCTGATACGCTCTCCCGCGAATGTGTGGTGATCTGGGTCTCTGGTGCCTCGAAATTCCTCCCTTCACTGCACTCTCATATCTGCTTCTGTTGATACAATTAATCGATGACATACGCGCGATATTGTGGTCCTAATAGTGCTCTCGTGACCTGCTCCTCATATATATATCATGCAATGTGTACATCTCTCCTGCCGTTCGCTCCCGCCGTCATCCAGCTGATCTCTCTCTGACGGCTGTCTGTATGATCTGGCTCTATCTCTAGAATCGTGGCATGCTGTCGACTAGTGTGTGTGTTGTCGTCCCTCAAGTTTGCGAGTGTGCGACTCAGTAGCTATGTCTACTCTGAATCTTACTGGCGATATTACTTCCTATTTAAACGAGATTATGTTTTCGCGCCCTTAGGAACTACGGAAGACTGTGTGGTGGCGCTTTACAGTATCCAAAGCATGTTGACCGGTATGGCACGCATCACTTGCTCTCAAGCCTCCCCCTTTTGGGTTTCCTCCTTATCTTAGCTTACTTATGTCTAGCTTCTTTCAAATCGCTCATGTGGCTGATTGTTGTATGCAGCTCATCCTTTAAGTCTACGAATAGTGGTGTTCCTCAGGGTTCTGTTTTATCTCCTACTTTATTCCTGCCTTTTCATCAATGATCTCACCTGCACATCTCACTCTTATCCCTTCATATGTCGATGACTTGACCTTCATTCTTCAACTCATATCAATTCTGCTCCCTCGTTTTACTTCCTAGATTTGCCTCTGTAGTCGTTAATCTTTCCGATTCTTATTCTCGCTGATCTGGACAACATTTCACGGTTGTCTGAAGCTTGTGTTGAGAATTTTAATTTCTTTAAAAAACCCAACTTCTACAAATCTCTTCCAAAAACCCTTAACTTTTCTATCTCTTTCGACGGCTTCTTCTTCGTGCTATACCTTGTTGTAATATAACATTCCTTGGCGCTTTCACATAAACAGAAAAAAATGTTTGAAACAACCTCAAATCGACAGTGTTCTAGGGCGGCCTCAAAGAACTGTTTAGACTGTTTAGACGGCGAGACTTTTTTTCTCTTCTCAGTTACTCACCTATACCAAGGGTCTTTCATGGTTGGTGAATCAATGTATGTAGGTAAGTCACTGTTTAAAGTATAAGTCCATGTGAATGATATCAGGCAGGCCACGTTGAATTTCAAAGATGTCAGGTAGTGTGAAGAGAGTCTATTCTTTTGTTATGCTTTAGTATCATGATGCTTTATTGCTTCATTGCTTATTATTATTTATTTTTATCTACCTGAGGGCATGAATTAAAGCGACTGCAAACACGGTGGTGGCGCTGGTTTGGGATAGCATTATCCAGAAAGTAATTAAGGCAAGTCCTGCCATAGGGATAAAGCACCGTTAAAAGGTAGTTTATATCTTATTATGATTGTGTAAACTGAGAACTGACGGGATTGTGAGATTGAGTTGATTGAGGGAGTGTATCGGTGTCGTGACTCAGAGTGCGGGGTGACGAGCTTTCAAGCTGATAATCATGGCCACTATCATTTCTTTATCTTTTTCTTCGTTTTGGTACCCTTGTTTCTGTTCTATTTCTCTCGCGGCGCGGAGCTCCGAATTTCCTACTAGGATGCAAGGAAAGTGTCGTGTTTTGTTAGAGGTTTTATTTGTTTCTTGTTACTCTCGACTTAGTTTATTCTGTCTTTGTACTCTTTAGGTTATAACCAATAATTTTTGTAATTTCTGTTCTGTCTGTCTGTGTTGAATAAATTGGACGAGAGACACTTTCACAACGTTTGAAGATAGAAAGGTACTATATACTATTTTTTTACTGTTATTTATTTTATTTTTTTATTTGCTTATTCCTTTATTACTGATTATTATTATTATTTATGAATTTTTATTATTATTGAATAACGTGTGTGAAGCGAATGATTTCAGTAAGTTTTTATAGTTTTTTTTTCTATTTTTTAGCTTTTTGCTTGTTGTTCAAACGGTCCATTGGTTGAAGACAAGGTCAAGGGGTTGAAGGCAGTTGATTGACGGGAAGTAAAACTTGTTCAGTAGTGAGGTGTGGCACTTGTCATTTGTGTTGTTTTATTATTTGTAGAGTTCAAAAATTTTGAATTTGAGCAATTTCTATATTTCTATATTCGAATGTTTTTATTAATAATATTATATTGATTCTATATCATTATATTATATATTGGGATTATTATATTTTTCATTA
>JABUQX010120179.1:0-5000 GCA_015478945.1 Trachelipus rathkii | reverse complement strand
CTACTTTGAAAAATAACCTAAATATATTGTGTGTGTGTGTGTGTATTATTATTATTATTATTATTATGTGTGTGTGTGTGTGTGTGTGTATTGTGTTATTATTATTGTTATTGAAATTTAATATGAATTTGATTTTTTTTTTTTTTTTTTTTTTTTTCTTTTCCAATTCTAATTTAAAAAAAAAATATTTCGCCCGCTCTCTCTCTCTCTCTCTCTCTCTCTCTCTCTATATATATATATATATATATATATATATATATAACAACTATATATATATATATATATATATATATATATATACTCTTTCTTTCTTTGCTGCTGCTACTATGCTACTCTTTAGCAAAGCTTTTGATAGGGTTCCCCACATAAGGCTGATGAAGAAGTTACTTCAATGTGGTATAGTAGGTGGAGTGGTACATTTTTTTTTTTTTTAGTTGTCACCACCACTCACCGGGCAGGGAGCCCTATTATTCAGGAGGGGGGTGTTGCACCGCGAAGTTTCATCCGCCCTAGCACTAAGATACGCAGATGAGAACAGACGCAGGCTTTTAAAGTGAGGGAGGAATTAGGAATTCAGCTGGGAACACAGAAGATGGGAAGAGAATTAGTATTGAGCTAGTAGTATTAGTATTAGTATTGAGCTAGTATTGAGACATAGAATATAGTTGAACGAGGGGGCGGGGTGGTAGTATTAGTATTGAAGGCTAATATTGGGTCATAGAATATAGTTGAACGAATGGCGGGGTCAGCACGTAAGCATATTCCAACTCGGGAGGGAATGCCATCCGGGCCACCCGCCTTCCTAACGTTCCTTAGATCTCAGGAGCCCGTGGCACCGATCAAATGTAATCACTGGCAGAGACATAGGACACCTGAGAGGAGAAAGGAGAAGGAGTAGGAGGAGGAATGCCAGAATCGTCTAAGGTTGAGTTAGGAGAAAATAGGAGGCCGAAGAGATTGACCTTTCAGTTGGAGAGTTAACAGCAAGAGCCATCAGATCGAATAAGAAGGGCAAAAGATGATTTACAGAAATTTGTTAGAGATGTTTTTGGCAAGAGGCCAAGAAAGATTTGTCAGTAGGAGAACCAAGGAGGTTAGCGCACTTTCGTTTGATGAAAGCCCGCTTTGCTCGTCGAAGAGTATCCCTGCAACGATTTCTAGCTGAGTGAAAATTGAGAGTGATAGGAGAACGAGAATTTTCCACTCCCGATACGCGCTGTCTCTAGCCTGAATGGCCAGAGAACAAGCACGATCGAACCATGGATTATGAGGAGAGAAAGATTTAGTCGAAGAAGGAATGAACCTGCTCATCCCGTCAACGATTACAGCTCCCACCTTAGTGGCAGAAGCCGAAGAGTCTTCAGAGTCAGCAGTCATTCAATTATAGTTAGCGTAGAGAATCGACGCAAGGCCCCAATCAGCCCGATCAAGTGCCAGAAAAAACATAGGGCAAGGATGAAGCTGTGAGAAAGTATTAAAATTGAGAGATATAAGATTGTGGTCAGAGGATTTACCAATAAATAGGAGCGAAAGTGGTGTATTTATAGAGAGAAGGACTAGTGGTGAAACATAGGTCAAGTGTGTTCAAGAATTGGTTGGATTAAAGAGTAGTTGTGGATAGGAACCGACCGGGGCCCCGGCCCCGGCCCCGGCCCCGGCCAACCCCGGCCATTTTTAGCGACCCCGGCCCCGGCCAAAAATCCAGGAAAAACCGGGGTTTTCTACCGAGGTTAAATTTATACTAAATAATAGAGGGTTAAATCAAACAAAATAAAATATATTTTAATTCCATTATTCCTTTGCTATAAATTGATGCAAAATATATAAACATACCTAAATATAATCAATTTTTTTTGGTATTTACTATGATTTCAAATTAAAATTGAGGCCAAATTATAATTTTTCGGAGTTTTTAACATAAAAATATTCGAAATTTGATATATCAAACGAATTCGGAAAAGGAAATAAATATAATTGTTAAAATATTAATGTATTTATTTATTTAAAGTAAATATCTTCAAGAAAATCAAATATTTCCCGAAATCTCTTTTCAAAATTATTTATTTAATTGAATTAATATATATATATATATATATATATATAAAGAAAACCCTTTATTCTTTTTTTTTATATATATATATAACCAACAACCTTATATATACTATATTTCACTATCTATATATATACTCTTTCACTACTATATACTATATATATGCTTATATATATATATATATATATACACACTAGGGAGGAAGCTTTTTAGTTTTATGCTTTACTGTCACTTCATTTTATTACTAAATGTACAAAATTAAAAACATTGTTAAAGACACTTTTTTCTTTTTTTTTAATGAAATAAATTTTAAAAAGGAAAGCTAATTTTCGTCCCGACACGCGAGACCTCTTCAGGCTAAGGGACTGGATTTCTTCTTGATCTTCATCAGTTCAAAATGTGTGTTTCAGTTGGTCTGCTATTTTCTTCATGGTGTTGTTGAAATATTTTGATGTTTTCAGATATTCATTTTGTATAAAATCTATCTTAACTTCACCGGGATGCTTATTGTAGTTGTTCCTATTATAAATGCAAAAGGATTCCATGATTTTGCGATGGTTCGTGTGATTGATATTTCTGATCATCTTTATATTGTTGATATTGATAGAGTCGCCTGTGTTACGCCTATGACTTGTTAAAGCTGAATTTATGCTGTCCTTGTGCAGGTCATCTGTATGTTGATTTTTTCTTTGCAAATCTATGGTTTCACCTATATATGTTTTATTGCAAGTATTGCAGGGGATGTGATATATATACAGCTTTGGGGGAGATTTTCTTTTCGTTTTGGGGGTTTGAGAATGTTTTTTAAGGTGATGTTATTTGATGGAATGGGGGTAATATTTTTTGGTAATATTTGTTTTAACGAATATAATGGTAATTGAGGAATTGGTAAAAAGGAGATGTTGTTATTTTTCGGGGGAAAGGTGCTGTAGTACCTCTTTTTTGCTTTGTTAAATGCTTTTGTGATGAAAGACTCAGGATAGTATAGTGATTTGAAAGTATTGTGGATGTATTTAGTTTCTTGTGCTAGAAGAGGGGGAGAGCATATACGAAAGGCACGGAGAAATAGAGATGACAGAACAGCTAATTTTGTGTTTGGGGAATGATTGGATAGCCAATGTATATAGTTTGGTGCGAATGTTGGTTTTCTATATATAGTAAATTGCAAGTGATTGTTATTCCATGTGATTAAGGTATCGAGGAAAGGGATAGAGTTGTTGGAAGGCATTTCTATCGTATACTGAAATGAAGGATGAATAGAGTTAATATAGTTTAGGACATCATTAGGATTGGTGTCGTGAGGAAGGAGACAAAAATGTCATCTATATATCTATCCTTAAACTATTGTTTAATAAAGGGGTGGGTAAAATATGATAAAAAATTCTGTTAGTTCCATATATATGTTACTAAGTATGGGAGACAGTGGGGAGGCCGAAAGTTTGTAATATTTGCCATTAAAATGAAGAAGTTATGTTGTAATGAGAGATTAGCCTTTGTTTAATATATGAAACGGGAAGGCCAGTCTCTCATTACAACATAACTCTCATTTCGTAACCATCTCAAACACAAGCACTAGGCAGTCTATAGGGTCCCCACTGTGCTGCCTGTAGCTATGGAGGCAACAGGCTGCATGGCCACCCTACTGACCAAACAGCCAGTTTATGAGTTGAGCCTGTTGAATATTTTACCTCCCTGCCTGGCCTGTGTGTCTAAACAGCCCCTTCTTTTCATCCTTTCAGTTAAACAACACGATGAAATGCCTGCTAACTCTATCTACTACTCGACTGCACCTTAATCACATGGAGGTACCAGCACAATTGCTTGCGGTTGCTTTGCAACGGCATTCTTGCTGCTGCATTGATCTGTCGTCACAGCAAAAACGAAGAGACCTTTCCGAAAACAACAGCACACTCCGCAGTTCTGTTACCGGCTGCAAGAGCAACTGACCCTAAGTATTGCCGCTCTGCTAAAGCGACCTCAACCCAAACAGTAGTATCATCCCCCTGCAACCGCCTGTCGCTATAGCGAATGAGCCACTCGTTTGCGAAGAAAGAAGAATCGGCGATGACCTGCAGGGCTGCAGCATAAGTCAGCTGTAAGGCATGGCACAGGCGACCATCGGCTATCAACAGCTGCAAAGGTGATCAGAAATCAATCACACGAATCGTGCAAATCACATGGAATCCTTTGCGACCTGGTAACGTAAATCCCGGTGACTGGGGTACATGCAAATGGTATCTGGCTGTATGTTTCAATGGCACCATGAAGAAAAATGGCTGGTTTGCTGGCTACGCTGAACTGATGAAGATCAGAAGCACTGCCTGGTCGCAATCGGGCAACTTTCACCACAGTATTTCGTTAAAAATGATGTCTTAACTAATGTTTTAATCTGTGTGACCAATAAGAGAAATGACTGGCTACTTTATAATAAAAAGAATCAAGGGCTTCCTCTCTAAAATAAATATATCACACGACAAAGTAGTTCTTAAATATATATATATATATATATATATATATATATACTAACATATCTATATATATATATATATATATAATATATATATATATACCCTATATATATATATATATATATATATATATATATATATATATATATATATATATATATATATATATTTAATACAACTTATTCTTCTAGAAAATCAATTATTTTCTAAAAATTTCTTTCGAAAATATTTATTTAATTGAATTAATTAAATGTATTCCTTTTTTATAATTTAAATTATTAATTAATTGAAATTATATTTAATTTTCATCCTAAGTTTTAAGACTTTCAGTGTTTTTGACTTACATTTCTAATTTTAGCTAACCCCGGCCCCGGCCCGGCCCCGGCCCCGGCCCCGGCCCCGGCCCCGGCCCCGGCCCCGGCAAAATTCCCGCCCCGGTCGGTCCCTAGTTGTGGAATAGAAAACGAAGTGTGTACAACTAA
>JABUQX010120178.1:0-27500 GCA_015478945.1 Trachelipus rathkii | reverse complement strand
TTAGTTGGGTATTTTTCAATTTTTGTTTCAAGTTAAGTTAAGTAACTTTACCTAACCTAACCTAACCTAACCTAAACAAAACTAAAGAAAATTCTGAAACTGAAATTAAATGATTAAATATATATATATATATATATATATATATTATATATATATATATATATATATATATATATATATATATATATATATATATATATATATATATATATATATATATATATATATATATATATATATATATATATATATATATATATATATAGAGAGAGAGAGAGAGAGAGAGAGACTGCGCACTGAACACTGTACGTACTGACTACACGATTCGGACCCTAAGGACTCTGATTAATAAAAAATTTCTATTGATCACAATCTTAATATTTGCCTATTTTTAGCATAAATAGATATATATAGATATATAGGTGTATATATTTATATATTTTTATTTATATATATATATATATATATATATATATATATATATATATATATATATATATATATATATATATATATATGGGGTGTGGGTATGTGTGGTGGTGTGTGGAAAGACTTACGCGGCCCGTTGCAAGAAAAAGCTTCAGTAGCGTCTGAAATTAAATCTTCTGATATAGAGATTTGGCATCGCAGATTTGGTCATTTAAATATTAAAGATTTAAAAAGTTTAAGAAATAAACATTTGGTGCACGGATTAAACTTTAAAACTTCTGATATGCCTAACTGTGAAACATGCATAAAGAATAAAATGACTCAATTGCCATTTAAAAAGTCTCATCGCGAAAGTACAAAACTTTTGGAAATTGTTCATTCCGATATATGTGGACCGTTTCGAATTCCATCACTCGGAAATCATAAATATTTTATCACTTTCATAGATGATAAAAGTAGATATACTGTTGTAAAATTCCTGAAGAATAAAAGTGAAGCTTTGGAAAAATTTAAAGAATATAAATTATTCGTAGAAAATCAGTCGGGTGAAAAAATAAGAATCCGAAAAAAGCTATTGCCACAAAAGTAACTGAAACAACTACCATGGCAGTAGATGGAGGATCAGTCATCTCTCTCACAGATGCATTAAATAGTCCTGCCTCTTGTCAATGGAAAGATGCGATTGAAAAAGAATATACATCGCTTCTGCGAAATAAGACATGGACAATAGAAGAGAGACCATCAAATTCTGGGCAGAAGCTATTTTAGCTGCAAATTATTTACGTAATAAATTTAAAGCGAACGGGGCTCTTGATAAAAGAAAGGCACGCCTTGTAGCCCAAGGTTTTTCACAAAGACCAGGTATCGATTATTATGAGACATTTTCTCCCGTTATACGTCTTAGTTCTCTTAGAACTATTGTTGCACTTGCAGCTGAAAGGGGTATGACTATACATCAAATGGATGTGGAGACTGCGTATTTAAATGGTGAACTAAGAGAGACCATATATATGGAAGTACCAGATCTATTAGAAGAATCATTAAGGAGATTAAGAAATGATGAAGATCACCTCATAAAGGAAGAAGCTTCAAATATGCTAAAACAACTTCGTTACCGTGAAAATAAAGTGTGTAAACTGAATAAAGCTCTTTATGGACTGAAACAATCTGGTCGGATGTGGTACAATAAACTTCATCAAAGTCTCTTAAATCTTGATTTCAAACCCACAGATGCTGATCCATGTGTTTATATGTGCGGAAATGTTGACGATCTCATTATCATTGGCGTATATGTGGATGATTTGATACTGGCATCCAAAAATATAATCTTGTTAGAAAAAATAAAAGAAAGACTCTTAGAACAATTCCGAATGAAAGATATGGGGCCTATTGAGAACTGTCTAGGTATAGAGTTTAAATCTTCCAAAAGTGGATTTATATTGTCACAAAAGGGATATGTGAAAACTATACTGGATCAATACGGGATGACTGAGTGTAAGCCTGTTGTGACACCCATTGAATATGGAAGTAAATTGTTAAAACCAGATCCTGTATCTGAAGAAGAAATGAAAAAATTTCCATTCCAATCCCTTATAGGTTCATTAATGTATCTTTCTGTTTCTACTAGGCCAGATATATCATACGCCGTTCATTCCCTCAGCCAGTTTAACAATAATTATAATGAACAACACTGGAAAGCTGCAAAAAGAGTCCTCAGGTACCTAAAAGGGACTATAGATTACACTCTTGCCTACTACCAAACTAAATTACCGGTGAAGGGTTTCACCGATGCGGATTGGGGAAACTGTATCATCGATAGAAAATCCTACACCGGGTATGCTTTTGTATATGGCGGTGCAGCCATCACTTGGGAATCACGAAAACAAAGGACAGTTGCCCAATCGAGTGTTGAGGCTGAATATATGGCTTTGACGGAGGCTTCTAGAGAAGCTATTCATTTCACGAGTTTTCTGAGAGAAATTGGGGAAGAGGATATGCATAAAGATTCTACTATGATATATTGCGATAGTCAAGGGGCTCAAAGCCTTGCATATAACCCCATTCATCATTCCAGAACAAAGCATATTGATATCAGGCACCACTTCATCCGACAAACTGTGACAGAAGGGAAAGGAAATGGTTGCAGATGCACTGACAAAGACATTGACTGGTGAAAGGCATCATTTTTATTGCAAAAGGACTAGGATTGAAGAACATTGCGAATGTGAAATCGTCGTCATATGCCGAGAGGGGGGTGTTGAAGAGTACGTCATCATGACTGGATTACACATCGTCGTTATGCAGAAGAGTTGGTACCTCCGAAGGTTATATCTAAGATTGTATTGTTCATATCATTGTATTCTATTTTATCTTATTAATATACTTACTTGCTATTCCAATCTAGTAATGGACTTGTGTTATAATGTGTTTGTACATATTAAATGGTGTTTGCTATATTCGTAACGCTTTCTATGTCGCTTAGTTACCGAGTATGCAGTTTAGAGTACTTTATTTGTACTTTTAACAATTTATATATATATATATATATATATATATAATATATATATATATATACAATATATATATATATATATATATATATATATATATATATATATATATATATATATATATATATATATATATATATATATATATATATATATATATATATATATATATAGGGTAAAACTTGCTAAGTTGATGGCTTATTTTAGAGCAAGCACCCTATATAAGATGATTTTGGTAATTTAAAGATCCATATTTTGAATGAAGTATTTATTCAACATAAGTAGAGATATTCAATGAAAGTAAAGAAGTAACAAAAGTCCCTTCTGTTGAGATACTCTTTCTTCGTAGGCGAATTAGTAGTCACGGACTTTCCAGCGCGTTTACCACACTTGCCTGACTCTTCTTTTTAGCGAAAATTTGTGATCGAAATTCGGAGTCGCAGCCCTTCCTTGAAATTTACCTCTCTTGCCGAAAGCTGCGTTTTTAAGGTTGGAGTATTTTTAGAGAGAGTATCTTGAGTGAGATTTATTTCTTGATTCTTCTTACTGTTAATTTAATCTGACTGAAGAGTATCTCAACAGGACGGGTTTATATATTATTTCATTTCGACTTATGCTAAAATTTTGCTAGCGCAAATCTTAGCATAAGTACGAACATAAATTAAAAATTTTTACAAAGTTATAATGGGGTGCTACATTACTTCCCGCGTAAACACGGAGTGAGAAAGTATGCTATAATAATTATACAATATATAAAAATTAACCTTCATTCAAATGTATACATATTTTGGGCATTTGACAATGCGCATAAACATATAAAACATTTCAATGAAGTAAAAATAATAAATAAAATACATAAAGTTAAAGTACTTTCAAATGCAAGCATATCTAATTATGTCCGAAGACATAAGTAGACATACAAACATTTGAAGGCAAAAATAGTATACATGAAATGTAAAGAATATTCAAATACGAGCGTAACTGGTTACATCCGAAGATCTAAACATATATACAAATATTTGAAAACATAAAAATAGAATAATGTTATATATACAGAAAATAAAAGGTGCATTTAAACACAAGCATATTTGGTTATATCCGTTAGATATAAACAAATATACAAACATTTAAATGCATAAAAATACAAAAACGTTCATACATAATTATTGATATGAAACAATTGAATCATTCACAAGTTAAATAGGCCACATCGATCGAACCGTTGAATCCAAGGAAAGGTCCAGTATAATGCGTTAATGTATCCATGATTTGATCAATGCGCACGTAATAGTTTTAAAGCTGTAGTTACGAGAGAAACATTGCTTGGCATATGTAGAGACGAAGTTGCTTGAATTTAGGTCTTTTATTTGAAAAATTTCTTCATACATAAAGGGAGAGGTCACAGAACCATTTGAATTCGAAAAGGAATCTGAGTTCGTAGTGGAATCCAAAATGAATTTCAGCCCATAATCCAAACTTAAATGATGAAAGAAATCCATACCGTAAAGGAAGTTACATATGTAGAGGCGAAGTTGCGAATGAAGTCCTTCATTGTAAAATTTCTTCATACATAAAAGGGAGTGGTTACAGAACCATTTAGAATTCGAAAAGTGAATCAGAGTTCGTAGTGGAATCCAAAATGAGCTGCCCATAATCCAAATTTGAATGATGAAAGAAATCCATGCCGGAAAAGGAAGTTTGCTATGTCCAGCGATGAACCTCGAACTGTTATAGTTGTGAAAAGGTGAGACCATAATCCAAAATTAGAAATGAAAATTGAAGTCCAATATCGGTAATGTTCGTTTGCTTGAGTCATTTTCTCCGAGTGTTCTGATTGGGATTTTGTGTTATTGCAGTTTTTTCTTTTTCTTCATTTTGTGTTTTTTAGAAGGCGTTGATTGAAGTTCTGGGTGTTCTACTCCGGGTTCACCAATTATATAGGCCTCTTTTTGGAGATTGTTTCTAGTTATTTCTTGGGGAATATATTATTTGAAGAATCCTATAATATTTTAAGATGTATTTATTCAACGTAAGTAAAATATGCAATGAAAGTATAAAAGTAATAAAAGTCCTTTCTGTTGAGATACTCTCTCTTCGTAGGCGAATTGGTAGTCACAGACTTTCCAGCTCGTTTACCACACTTGCCTAACTCTTTTTTTGTAGTGAAAATTTGTGATCGAAATTGAGCCGGCCTTCCTTGAAATCCCACTCCTTGCCGAAAGCTGCGTTTTTAAGGTTGGAGGATTTTTAGAGAGAGTATCTTGAGTGAGATTTATTTCTTGATTCTTCTTATTGTTAATTTAATCTGACTGAAGAGTATCTCAACAGGACGGGTTTATATATTATTTCATTTCGACTAATGCTAAAATTTTGCTCGCGCAAATCTTAGCATAAGTACGAAAATAAATTAAAATTTTTACAAAGTTATAATGGGGTGCTGCATATATATATATATATATATATATATATATATAGTATATATATATATATATATATATATATATATATATATATATATATATATATATATATATATATATATATATATATATATATATATATATATATATATATATATATATTATTAACAACGCAATCTATTCTTTTTGTTTATACAGGTTTAAATATAGAGTATAGATTATGTAGTTCAATTATTTTATTTTTATCTTAAACCTAAGTTCAAGGACATATAGTTTATCAATTGTCTTATCCATTATTATAACCATAGATGTAAAATAATGTTGTTTTGAATATTATATCTTATTACTTCCATAAAAGACTTAGACAGAGAGTGAGAACATTTAGGAGATGAGAGAGAGAGAGAGAGAGAGAGAGAGAGAGAGAGAGAGAGAGAGAGAGAGAGAGAGAGAGAGAGAGAGAGAGAGAGAGAGAGAGAGAGAGAGAGAGCTAATTATTCTAGAAATTACTAGTAAATATATTTGTTATATAAGAAAAGGGAATTCTAGTTCAAATTTAAAATCTTCCAGAAACTCCCTTAGAGGCAAGAGTTGAATTTTGTTAAATTGTGTCATTAATAATTAATCCGTACCTGGAAAAATCTTGTTGCTCGTTGAGAACTTATATATGAGCATCCTAACTTATATCCTTTACGATGGCTAAATATTAGTGATACAAATTAACCCTTTTAATTACAGCTTAGCAGCTGTATATATATATATATATATATATATATATATATATATTATATATATATATATATATATATATATATATATATATATATATATATATATATATATATATAAGAGTATGTCATCATGACTGGATTACACATCGTCGTTATGCAGAAGAGTTGGTACCTCCGAAGGTTATATCTAAGATTGTATTGTTCATATCATTGTATTCTATTTTATCTTATTAATATACTTACTTGCTATTCCAATCTAGTAATGGACTTGTGTTATAATGTGTTTGTACATATTAAATGGTGTTTGTAACTAAAGTATTCGTAACCCCTTCTATGATATTTAGCAATTGGGTATGCAAAGTGAACTACGATAGTTGACTTAGCATGGTAGCAGAGCGTAAAGTTAGTTACTAAATACTACGTCTTTGCTACTTCGTTGCTACCTAAAGATTGATCAAGTTAAGTTGCGATACTAAAACAAACATCGGGTACAGAAATAAAACTGTATCATGGCAAGTTCTACAGGAATACGTATCGAACCCCTACGAAAGGATAATTATGATACTTGGTGTATTCAAGCGCAAGCTTTATTAATTAGAAGCGATTTATGGGAATACGTCAGTGATGAAAAGAAAAGACCAGAAAATTCATCAGAAGCTACACAATGGGATGCATTCGATCGTAAAGCTAAGTCAGAATTAATACTTATAATTCATCCATCGGAGTTGAAACAAATTAAAGATTGTGAATCTTCAAATCAAGTTTGGGAAAAATTAAAAGGTATTTATCAATCAAAGAATCCTGCGCGTAAGGCAATGTTGCTTAAACAACTAACTCTGAGTAAGCTAAAAGCCGATGAAGATGTAAAAGGTTACTTGGATAGTTTCTTCGACGCCGTGAGTAAATTGCGTGAGTTGAAAATTGATATTCATGTTCATATGTTGAGTATACTATTATTATATAGTTTGCCTGATGAATACAGTAACTTCAGATGCGCAATGGAAAGTCGAGACGAATTGCCTGACGTCGAAATCTTACGAGTGAAAATTATGGAAGAGAGTAAGATTAGGCATCAAGATTCTACTAATACTAAGATGGATGCTATGGCAACCACGAAGACAAATTTTAAGAAAAATAGTCACGAAAAGCGACCTATGTGGAAATCACATGTCAGATGTTACAAATGTAACTTATTTGGGCATATAGCATCAAAGTGTAGAACTAAATTGTCAAGAAACGAACCTGAAGAAAATAGCAATCACGTGGTTTTATCTGCGAGCACCGATGAAAATGTCTCCGTGAAATGGTGTTTAGATAGCGGATCAACTGCGCATATGTGTTCAAAAGATAAGTATTTTACCGAATTAAGTACTACTAAAGATATGAAAATTAGGTTAGCAGACTCATCTGAAACTTTTATAAATGGTACAGGCAGTATTAATATAAAAAGTCAACTAGGAAGAGAAATTAAAAACGTTAATATAAATGAAGCTCTTTACGTGCCAAATTTACATACTAATTTACTATCTGTCTCAAAAATGACCGATAAAGGATGCAAAGTTGTATTTTCACAGGATAATGCAAAAATATATGGTAAAGACGGAAAACTTTTATTGATAGCGAATGTAAAAAATAACCTATATTATTTGCAAAAAAAAAGCTTCAGTAGCATCTGAAATTAAAACTTCTGATATGCCTAACTGTGAAACATGCGTAAAAAATAAAATGACTCAATTGCCTTTTAAAAAGTCTCATCGCGAAAGTACAAAACTTTTGGAAATTGTTCATTCCGATATATGTGGACCGTTTCGAATTCCATCACTCGGAAATCATAAATATTTTATCACTTTCATAGATGATAAAAGTAGATATACTGTTGTAAAATTCCTGAAGAATAAAAGTGAAGCTTTGGAAAAATTTAAAGAATATAAATTATTCGTAGAAAATCAGTCGGGTGAAAAAATAAAATATTTTCAAACTGATAATGCTTCAGAATTTCTTTCTCATGATTTTTCAAAATTTCTAAATGAGAATGGCATTGGAAGAAGACTTAGTGTTCCATACACGGCTCAACAAAATGGAATTTCTGAGCGCCAAAACAGAACGTACGTTGAGATGGCAAGATGTCTCCTCAGTGAATCGAACCTACCACATAGATTTTGGGCAGAAGCTATTTTAGCTGCAAATTATTTACGTAATAGATGCCCCTCCAGTGCTTTAAATGGAAGTGTACCTGTTAATATATGGACTGGAAAGCGATGCACAGTTTCGCACTTACGCATTTTTGGTACGAAAGTTTATTTTATGAATAAAACACCGGGAATGAGTAAATTACAACAAAGATCCAGGCCAGGAATTTTGCTTGGGTATTCAGAAGAGAGTAAGGCATATAGAATATGGTCTGAAGAAGAAAAAAAACTCTATATAGCGCGGGACGTAAATTTTCCACGAGAAAATTGTACACAGAACATTATTTCCGGATCTGAGGAGGGTGATGAAATAATGGAAATAGTCCCTCTAATGACTCTTAAAAATGATCCTGAAGAAGATTCTGAAGATGGACGTCCAAAGAAAATTTATCAACCTGCTTCAAAAGATGGTAGAGAAGAATCAGAAGAAAAAGATGAGAATCCGAAAAAAGCTATTGCCACAAAAGTAACTGAAACAACTACCATGGCAGTAGATGGAGGATCAGTCATCTCTCTCACAGATGCATTAAATAGTCCTGCCTCTTGTCAATGGAAAGATGCGATTGAAAAAGAATATACATCGCTTCTGCGAAATAAGACATGGACAATAGAAGAGAGACCATCAAATTGCAGAATATTAGGTTCAAAAATGTTGCTACGTAATAAATTTAAAGCGGACGGGGCTCTTGATAAAAGAAAGGCACGCCTTGTAGCCCAAGGTTTTTCACAAAGACCAGGTATCGATTATTATGAGACATTTTCTCCCGTTATACGTCTTAGTTCTCTTAGAACTATTGTTGCACTTGCAGCTGAAAGGGGTATGACTATACATCAAATGGATGTGGAGACTGCGTATTTAAATGGTGAACTAAGAGAGACCATATATATGGAAGTACCAGATCTATTAGAAGAATCATTAAGGAGATTAAGAAATGATGAAGATCACCTCATAAAGGAAGAAGCTTCAAATATGCTAAAACAACTTCGTTACCGTGAAAATAAAGTGTGTAAACTGAATAAAGCTCTTTATGGACTGAAACAATCTGGTCGGATGTGGTACAATAAACTTCATCAAAGTCTCTTAAATCTTGATTTCAAACCCACAGATGCTGATCCATGTGTTTATATGTGCGGAAATGTTGACGATCTCATTATCATTGGCGTATATGTGGATGATTTGATACTGGCATCCAAAAATATAATCTTGTTAGAAAAAATAAAAGAAAGACTCTTAGAACAATTCCGAATGAAAGATATGGGGCCTATTGAGAACTGTCTAGGTATAGAGTTTAAATCTTCCAAAAGTGGATTTATATTGTCACAAAAGGGATATGTGAAAACTATACTGGATCAATACGGGATGACTGAGTGTAAGCCTGTTGTGACACCCATTGAATATGGAAGTAAATTGTTAAAACCAGATCCTGTATCTGAAGAAGAAATGAAAAAATTTCCTTTCCAATCCCTTATAGGTTCATTAATGTATCTTTCTGTTTCTACTAGGCCAGATATATCATACGCCGTTCATTCCCTCAGCCAGTTTAACAATAATTATAATGAACAACACTGGAAAGCTGCAAAAAGAGTCCTCAGGTACCTAAAAGGGACTATAGATTACACTCTTGCCTACTACCAAACTAAATTACCGGTGAAGGGTTTCACCGATGCGGATTGGGGAAACTGTATCATCGATAGAAAATCCTACACCGGGTATGCTTTTGTATATGGCGGTGCAGCCATCACTTGGGAATCACGAAAACAAAGGACAGTTGCCCAATCGAGTGTTGAGGCTGAATATATGGCTTTGACGGAGGCTTCAAGAGAAGCCATTTACTTACGAAATTTTCTGAGAGAAATTGGGGAAGAGGATATGCATAAAGATTCTACTATGATATATTGCGATAGTCAAGGGGCTCAAAGCCTTGCATATAACCCCATTCATCATTCCAGAACAAAGCATATTGATATCAGGCACCACTTCATCCGACAAACTGTGACAGAAGGGAAAATCGTCGTCAAATATATACCTACTGAGGAAATGGTTACAGATGCACTGACAAAGCCATTGACGAATGAAAGGCATCATTTCTGTTGCAAAGGATTAGGATTGAAGAACATTGCAAATGTGGAATCATCGTCATATGCCGAGAGGGGGTGTTGAAGAGTACGTCATCATGACTGGATTACACATCGTCGTTATGCAGAAGAGTTGGTACCTCCGAAGGTTATATCTAAGATTGTATTGTTCATATCATTGTATTCTATTTTATCTTATTAATATACTTACTTGCTATTCCAATCTAGTAATGGACTTGTGTTATAATGTGTTTGTACATATTAAATGGTGTTTGGAACTAAAGTATTCGTAACCCCTTCTATGTTATTTAGAGATTGTGTATGCAAAAGAGTAATCTTATCAATATTTTTTTATATATATATATATATATATATATATATATATATATATATATATATATATATATATATATATATATATATATATATATATATATATATATATATATATATATAACTTTTTACGGATATTCCTGCAAATTCCAAACATTTTCCACTGAAGTTATTATTATCAGGCTTAATTTGATGTCTCCCTTTCATTATGAATAATGTACAGTAGGTTGTAGTTCTCGCACTCTTTAAATATATATGTAAATATATATATATATATATATATATATATATATATATATATATATATATATATATATATATATATATATATATATATATATATATATATATATATATATATATATATATATAATTTTCTGCTGAAAAAATTGCAGTTAAAACAGAAGGTGCGATATATATATATATATGTATATATATATATATATATATATATATAAAGTATATATATATATATATATATATAAATTAACATATATATATATATATACTATATATATATATATATATATATATATATTGGCCAAACTAAAGAGGTTACCAGCATGATATCTCGAAAACTAAGATAGGTACAAGAAAACTGATAACATATATGGAATCAGCGTATGAAATTTGTATGGAAAATGAAAAAAAAAATTTTACTTTTTTTTTTATTTTTTTTTATTTTCCAAAAATACTATAGGTATAATAAAAAATTAATAACATATATAATAAGCGTTTAAATTTTTTTAGGGGGCTCGAGCCGACGCAGGGACAGAGGGGGGGGACGTTTTCATACCCCGTAGGGGAAGCCGCGACACCCAAACACCAAAGAGCGGGGGTTCCGGAGACCTCCCCGGAGGGGGGATAGTCCTACCCCGTCGTCCCCAGGAGGCCGAGAGACCCCGACTCTGTCCATCTTTGTGGTTTACCCTAAGATTTAGTTAAAAAAAACTTTTTTCATACATATTTCATATGCTGATTCTAAATATGTTATTAGTTTTCTTGTACCTATCGTAGTTTTGGAGATATAAAAAAAAATAAAAAAAAAAGTAAATTTTTTTTTTCATTTTCCATACAAATTTCATACGCTGATTCCATATATGTTATCAGTTTTCTTGTACCTATCTTAGTTTTCGAGATATCATGCGGGTAACTTCTTTAGTTTCACCTATATATATATATATATATATATATATATATATATATATATCAGAGCTGGGCGCGCCTATAATTTTTTTGCGCTGCGCCTGCGCCTATGCCGCCGGACCTAGTGCGCCAACGATGCGCCTAGCGCCTATGCGCCTATATTTTTGTCTCATCAGCGCCTATTCGCCTTTGTGCCTATGCGCCTTTGCACCTGCGACTTTTTGCAGGCCGGTGGCTGTTTGCTAAATTTATTTACAAAGTAAACTTTAGTGCGATAATAAAAGCATGCTTTTATAAGGAATAAAAACACATTTATTAATTTTTTTTAATTAAAACACCGTAAACTAATATCTACACGTCCTCTTAATCCTCCATGTCCTTGTGGTCCATGTTTTCCCCAGGAACAGCACGAGCGCTGAAGAAGTTGAAAATTTTCAGAGCCATAGTTGCCAATTTATTTGTAGTTAAGAACTACTGAACTAATAGTATATAGTATATATATATATAGAGTATATATAGCTGTATAAGTATATATATATATATATATATATATATATATATATATATATATATAAGTTTTACACTGGTTTTTAGAATGATACAAGTTTGCCACGCTTCTAAGTTCTAACTTTTAAGGGTAAAAAAATGCTTTGTTCCTGTTCATAGGCGCGGCTATAGGCGCAGAGAATTGGCTGTGCGCCTATGCTTAGTCCGCCTTTTTAAAAATTGTTGCGCCTATGCGCCTTTGCGCCTACGAATTGATAGTGCGCCATAGGCGCATAGGCGCATAGGCGCAACGCCCAGCTCTGATATATATATATATATATATATATATATATATATATATATATATATATATATATATATATATATATATATATATATATATATATATAGTATATATATATATATATATATATATATATATATATATATATATCAAACTCTTCTCTTTATGTAACAAATAAAAAGAAATGAAAAAGTTATAAGTTACAAAAAAGAGTTAAATTTTTAAACTCAAAATTGTTTAAGATAGGGAACTCTCTTATTTGCGGCCCGATGAATGCCAATATTTTTAATTTAAAACACTTTGAGTCTCATATACAGCAAGGGTTCTATTGCAACGATTGAGATACTTACTTTGCTTGCAAGCTCGGAAGATAAATCTCTATCCAAAACAATCAAAAAATGATCCAACCGGCTAAGGATATATATATATATATATATATATATATATATATATATATATATATATATATATATATATATATATATATATATATATATATATATATATATATATATATATATATATATATATATATATATATATATATATATATAGACAAAGAAAAATATATATATATATATATATAAATATATATATATATATATATATATATATATATATATATATATATATATCCGAAAAAAACGACGTCTCTCCACCATCTCTAGTTCTCCGAGGATTGGATAATGTTAAACACGATGGGCAAAAGGAAGAAGCTGCACTATGATGGGAAAGACCGAATACGTCGGGATAATGGGAGACTATAGACTTCATGACTTCAACACGAAAATATGGAAATAGTGCTTGTGTTTTAAAGAGATAAGACCCATTTTTAAAAAATCCATCAAAACATCTATGTAGTAACTACCCCGCTCGAGAAAATAACTTATCTAGCGATTGCATACAATGAACAGTTTACAAAAAGCATCCAACACCTTCACGGGACCAAGGTTCCAGCTAGAGCTCTACACACTTCCTCCTCAAATATCTTTTTTGACATTAAGTGATGACGGACGTGACTCACAGGAGCGAGAATAAAAAAGGAATTGTTTTTAATAAGTGTGCTTTTAGAGAGTAGGTATCTGTGGTTTCTTATTTTAAAGGTTGGATTCTATATTGCTAAGTTTAATTCTGGCAACGGCATTTTTTTATCGATTGTGCACTTACAATCTTCTTTGAGACTGTTGTTCGCTATTCCCATGCGGAACGTGAGGGTTAGAATTACTACTACATCATAGTCTATTATTCTTGTATAAAAAGGGAATAGAAAATGTTCAAAGAGTTGGGTTTTGGCTGTCCCATTTACCGTCAGACCTTTCTCCTATCTTTTACAATATTTTAAATTTAGCTTATAAAATAAATGTCAGAGACTACAGGTTCCACCTTCTGCCTTCTGACGCTCTTCTCATCTTTTTATTCAGCATATCAGCTGCTTAAGTTTCTCCATCGTTGGAACAAACAGCCAAGATCACTAACAATCTTTTGCAATTTTTCCAGATTCCACCACAATCTTGGGTATGTTGCGCACCTGTGTAATTGCTAATCCTGCCAGAGATAACCATAGAAATTTTCATTCGCCTTCCTCTATTCCTATAGATCTTACATATTTAAATACAATCAAGAGATCTCAAAATTTGTTGCACCAAAATATATTTTTCTGCGCAGGATCATACTTTAAACCCTGATGCAGGTGGCCTAACAAAAACAAAGCCTGCAAAATTCAGCCCCCTTTTCAGACCCACTCTCGTGCTCCTGCCTCAAGCTTGACTTGTAAACACTTTAAAACGCAATAACCGAGACTCAGTGTGCTCTCTATCTTTGTCTGCATTTCCAAACCTTTAATCTGTTTTGGAGCAACAGTCAACTTGTTCGAAAACCTTTGTTATTACTTACTTTCTTTCCCATATCTTACTATGCAATTCAATCTTTCAACTGTCTTTTCATGCAAAGCAGCAAACAGTATTTCACTACCTCATTATATAAAATTACCGTATTTTTACCCGCCCTGTCTCTTCCTCGTGAATTTCCGTGGGCTTTCTGGATCGCATAGGCTTCAAACCTTCTTTGCATTGATTTATTTCCGCTATTGTGGTTTAAATTTGGGATTGTGATCTAAGCTTTATTTTAAATTTTAATTTGAATTTTAGAGCCCTATTCGGGAATCCTAAAGGAGGTTCTATTCTAATATTTAATATATTTACAAATCATCCTAATAGTATGTTTTTTAAAGGATTTGCTATTCTAATGTCACCCGGTGTAATCCCTTACATTTGGTTTACATAAATGTCAGATTAATCATCTTTTTCAAGCAGGTAATGTTTCAGCTGATTAATTAAATCTCGTCGCTTTACTCGAGTACAAATTAAAGGTTGCTAATTTGAGGTAATTATTTTTCCAAAAGCTAAACTCATTCGCCCTTCTTTAACCCCTTGACCGTCACCCTTTACAACCTTTCGGAATATCTCTAGGTGAATTGAATCTCTACGATGATTTTTTAGAGCCCCAATTTATAACCAATCAGAACGTTATCCACTTCGCCTTATTCACAGTTTATCTTTTTATACTATATGGTGCACAATTTGTTTGTAAAATAGACTCATGCATATCACAGGCTCCATCCACTGAGGAGACATAGAAAACTGCCACTACAACCCCTTTCTGTCTTTTATAATTCACTTTTAATGCCTTAGAATCCATAATGCTGGTGCTTCTTTCCAGTGCTTTATGGATTGTATTCTCTAGATATTCCTTTTTGATTTCCTTTTACTGGATGACCTGTTGATCTTTTCAGAGAATCAAAATGACACAATCATTTACTCAAAAAATAATTCAAATATTATGATAATCGTTTGTGAATTTTTTGTCTCGAAATGTTTTTATAAAATCATCTTTAGACGTTTTAGGTTATATTTCTTCTATTTGGCTAAACTCTGTCCAAAAATAATCATATTTCTTCTTGGTCTTTCAAAGCGTTTAGAGCTTTTCATGGAATTGAATCTGTCATAGCCTCTGCAACTGAAAACCTATTTCATTCGAATGTCGCTCACCCCTGTATGGTCACCTATGTCTCAAGTCAACATCAGAGCTGAAGCTAGCAGACGTTTGATGGACACCTGATCCTAAAGATTTCAACGATAGGATATTGAGTATGGAACAGAGATGGTACTCTGCCTTCGACAGGGAACTTTCCGCAGCCTATATTGTCGTTCTCCACTGTGAAATTATGTTGCGAGGTAGAAATGTAGTTTTCTGAACTGGTAACAAGTTTATTCTTTCAGCTTTTAATAGCAGAATTCCGGCAAAAGTCATCATCAGCAGAGGCATCTTTCCATCATATTTAAACACTTGTCTTCATCTTTATAATAAGATGATCGGATAACGTCATAGCTAAAGCAATATCACATTCAATATCGTTCACTTTCATTGATCCAATTGATATTTCAAATATAGCATTCTCACAAGCTACATATGAGGAACTACAAGCTTTCAATCAAGCTTCATTCATTTCTAATCTACGACAATCTTCAAATTTGGTGTGATATCTCTACTTCTCAGTTTTATCGTTTCATTCTAAGGAAAGCTGTTAACAAGTTTTTACGGGCCCTCATGATATGTCTCACCTGGGATCATAGCTTCAACTGTTGAAAACTAGCTCTTTTTGACCAAAATTGGATAAGGACATTCGTACATGAACCCAATCTTATTATAAATGTCAAAGATTGAAAACTCACAGATATGAAAAGTAACTTATTATTCCATGGAAATTCCTTCTCAGCACTTTGAAATGGTTCACATTGATATTGTACGACCTTTACCGACTATACCTGCAATTCAAGGATCTTCAGCAAAATTTTGCTTTCTTCTTACGTATTAAGATTTGAACACTCAATTCAAAAATTCACAACAAAATCACAGATAACGGACCGCAATTTGAAAGCGATTTTTTTGCAAAACTCTCCTCCTTTATTCCTAATTCCCAATCCAAAAGATTAATTGAAAAATTTCACCGTTGTTTAATAACAACAATTTTGGTCAGAGAAGAGAATTGGCTAAGCTTCTTTCCTACGATTTTCTTCCACCTTTATTGTACGTATTCCAAATTAATCAGGATATGCTCCGTTCCAAGTCGTTACTGTCAAATCAAATTGTTTTGTTTCCCACCCGTTTTCAAGAAAAAATTTTGGTCTTTAAGAAGAAGAAATTTATAGCTAGATTAAAGAACTGGGTTTCATGTAAGTATCTCCTTTTCAACCTTCTTGCAATGATTCTTTCATTCCTGAAGCTTTGAAGGCATGCACTCATATGTATGTATAAGTCGATTGAAATAAGAGGACTTTAGAAGCTCCTTATACTTGATCTTTCCTTGTTCTTCAACGATTTGATAGATGCTCTAAATAACAATATCCATCTGAAAGAACCTATATGGTTTCCATCGACCACCTTAACTAAACGTGGTTACTTACCTCCACCGGTGAAGACTCTTGATGTTCCATTGTAAGATTCCACTTCGAGATCTCTAGTTGTTTCAACTTCTTTAGATTTTTCGGCACACACGGTGACAATGGAAGGAGAAAACTCTGGTCGAAGTTCTAATCATCACGTAACCTTCTCAAATAATAATGGTGCTCGATATATTAAATAATCATGCGTACTGTGAGCATATTTTTGTAAACCATTTTATTTATTGCAATTTTCTGAGCTATACTCAAATATTTGTTTGTGTGCCTATAAATAGCCGATATATTAGATATTATTTTATTTGAATATGCATTGACTTCACTATGTATATCTAAATTAAATATAATTTCATTTCTTTTCATCAAATATATATTTTCATCTTTATTTACATGTTTGTATGAATATTTAAGTTTCCAAACATACTTACGGCATATGCATATGCATCTAAATGAATAATATTATTTATCTCATTAACTATTTTTAGATTAGATTGTTTTTCTCTATCATTTTACTAGTATACTATATACATGTATGCATAATAATCTGAATTTACGAAAACACATAGATATGTGTAACTTAAATGCATATTGTAGTACTTCGCATATATGTAACAAAAATATACAAAATTCAAAAAGTCAAAATTGTTTCATAAATGCTGTGAAATTGTTAAAACACAAATATTTAAAAGGTTACTAGTAATTCCACTTGTACTTATGTTGTGATATATGTCAATATTTTAAACTAGAAAGGATTACTTAAAGGTTGTTCAAGTCATTTATAAGGCTTTTCTTGCTACGGTTGAGACACCACTCGCTTATCTCGCAAGTTCATAAGAGAAATTTTTCCAACCGAGATAGGGCTGCAAAATTATAGCAAAGAAAGCGATGTCTATCGGCTGACTGGTCAAGGCTAAGTACGACAGTTAAAGAGTTGGTTACATTGAAAACTGGACAAAGCCAAGCATGACAGAATAAAGACAAGACTACCAAATTCAACAGCAGAACCAACATTCTCTCAGAATTATGACGAAAAATGGTCTCAACCGAATAGGAAACTTGACTGAGTTAAAAAAGTGTAAATTTTCTTATGAAATTAATGAAAGGTATTGGGGACTTGCATTCCTACCATTAATAAAGAGATATTTTTCTAAACTTATAGATCTTACAAAAGATGAACGTGTGATTTGTTCATATTTATAAGGGGATAGTTGCAAAAACTTTTATTTCAATTACAAATGAGAGAGCTTATATATATATAAAGGTCAATATATATATATATATATATATATATATATATATATATATATATATATATATATATATATATATATATATATATATATATATATATATATATATATATATATATATATATATATATATATATATATATATAAAAACAGAGGGGACTCCTGCACTCGTGCTACTCGTGCTCAGCACGAGTTGACATTATATAAACGATCTAATTTTGCAAATTTCACAATATTTCGATAATATTTTCATATTTTTTTGCGAAAGTTGGTCAAATAAATGAAATTATTACATAATAAATATAAAAGATTATGCAAAATTAAAACGAAAAAGGGAAGAATAACCGCTATCAAATAATGCTTTTAACACATTAAAAATAGGACTAATCCGTGCCCAAAGGAAAAGGCGGATATGGTATCTGTGAATTTATAATATATAATTTTTTATAAATACTCTGTTTAAAAGTGATTTGTTTAAATACTATACATAATAAATAATATTTTATAAAGAATATTTTATAAAACGTATAAAATAATTAAAATGGTATTTAATTACTTTAAAACATAGGAGAAAAAAATGATCATTTTATAAAAGTTAACGTGAAGTCTATAATAGAAAACATTTACATAGAAAATATTTTAATAGGGAACTCTGGTATATATATATATATATATACAGCATAGTTATATATATATATATTATTATATATATATATATATTATATATATTATTATTATATTATATATATATTATATATTATATTATATACATATATATATATATACATATAAAGTAATGGAATATATATTAGATATTATTATTATTATATATATATATATATTATTATTATTATTATTATATATATATATATATAGTATATATATATATATATATATTTATATATATATATATATATATATATATATATATATATATAACATTTATATTTATTTTTATCTAAATATAAAAATATTATTATTATTATTATTATATATAAATATATATATATATATATATATATATATATATTATATATTTTTATATATACATATATATATATATATATATACATATATATATATATATATTATTATTATATATATATATATATATATATATATATATATATATATATATATATATATATATATGAGTTATATATATATATATATATATATATATATATATATATATATATATATATATATATATATATATATATATAACGATCTTAGGAATAATTGCTCCGAATATAAAGCAAGCATTGCCTATTTTTTAATTTACGCTTAAATATAATACTGACTAAGGAAAAAAATATTTTTCCATAATCTGCAGTTCTCATATATATTGTATTTAAAAAATAAACAATAATAGTAATAATATTATATATATATATATATATATATATATATATATATATATATATATATATATATATATATATATATATATATATATATATATAATATATATTTATAAATGTATTTATATTCAAATATATATGGAATTTCTTCCCAATTCTTAATTAGACTCGGCACATAAAACGTACTAAAATGTCGCTAGAGAGATGCATAAATCGTTCCAACAATCTTATAATTAACGTACTGAACAAAATTATTTTAAAATATGTTTTAGGTATATATATATATATATATATATATATATATATATATATATATATATATATATATATATATATATATATATATATATATATATATATATATATATATATATATTAATTGATTTTTTAATTTTTCAAAATTATTTCATCTTGTAATTAAATTAATTTTTCATTAGATATTTATTGAGTTTAATAAAAACTAATACAATACCATAGGGTGGATGCACGACAGGCTGCCGTGGATGCTGCGCGCGAGCGTTGCCGTGTAACAACTTACTCGTATAATTAATTGACTAAATAAAATTGTTAAAAAAATGAAAAGTTTATTATTATTATTATTATTATTATTATTATTATTATTATTATTATTATTATTATTATTATTATTATTATTATTATTATTATTATTATTATTATTATTATTATTATTATTATTTTTATTATTATTATTATTGTACTAAATATTTGAATTAATAAATTCATACGTCTGAAAGAATTTTCCTTTAATAAAATTAGTGAAGCAAAATAATTTAAAAAAGAAATGCATTTTTATGGTATCCCTAAGATACATAAACCCAACAATCATGTACATCCTATCATTTCTAACACTAATTCTGTTTCTTACAAGTTGTCTTCATGGCTTTCTAAACAACTTAAACCTTTACTTGGCCAAATCTTCCCATCTCATCTTAAAAATACTGATGATTTCATTCTCAAAACACGTCATATTTCACCTCACACTAACCACATCCTTAGTTTTGATGTCACTTCTTTATTCACCTCTGTCCCTGTACCTTTCACTATCTCTTTACTAGAACGTTATTTCTCTGAAAACACTTACAACCTAGCTTATCCTTTTCCTTTCCTTAAAAAACTCATATACCTCACTCTTGAACATAATTTCTTCCACTTCAATAATCTTTACTATAAACAAAACACAGGCCTTAGCATGGGCGTCGCCAGCTTCCAAGCCAGGGGGGGGCAGCTTAAAATTTTATAGAGATTTTATATATATATATATATATATATATATATATATATATATATATATATATATATATATATATATATATATATATATATATATATATATATATATATATATATATATATATATATATATATATATATATATATATATAAGAAAGAAGACATAAAACTAGAAATATTTGTATGGATAATTAAATGATTAATATTTAAAACAATTATTTTATTAAAACAATAGAAAATCAAATACAATATGCAATGATGGAAACACAATATAGAGCAGTAAATAATTTCCTAGGGTTGAACGCAAATTTATAAAAATTTATAAACTACAGTTTGAATAAAATAATCATAATTGTCAAAAAACAAATTTTCTGTGTACAATCATCATAGCCAGTCCGTTTAACCTGTCGTCTTCCATAGTACTTCGCAGCCAAGTCTTGATCCTTCGCAGAGTACTGAAAGAGTGTTCTACTGTACTGGTGGTGCATGGTTGGGCGAGTAGTATCATCAAAGCCTTTTTCGTCGACGGAAAGAAAGGTTGTCTCCTTTAAGACTTGGGAGATAACAAGATTTTTAGTTCTTCACTACTCAGTTTCTTGTCTTTCCAAATTTTGTACCTAAGTTCTAGCTCTTCTTCTATGCCTTCTAAGTGGTAAAAACTATAAAATGAAGCTGTCTTTTCCTTTAACTCATCGATTGTTATGAGTAGCATGGAAAGGATGTAGATATGTCAATGCATAAGCAGGTGTATTTTCAGTAGAAAACCGTAATTCCAAAGAAGAGGTTATAGAATCCAGATACGGAGTTATTAAGGATCTTCTCCAGAATTCCGTGGGATTTGTTGCTGGATGGTTGCTGCGGTGCTGCTGCCTACCAAATATCCGTGGTATATTCAGATCAAGTCCCAGTTGCTCAGCGATTTGATTAGCTTCTTTTAACACTTCATCGGTGATTTTTTCATCTTTCCGATGGCTCCTAACCATTTCAACAATATGTTGAATGTTCGATTCAACATGTTTTGAATGTTTTGACGATATCCAAGGTCTTGGATTGGAGAGCATTTACAACTGGCTCTAACATCGCAGAGTACTTCGCGATCAATATCATAGCCATGATGAATGACGACTTACATGCCGCTGAATGCAACTGAAAAGCGCTTTTTCTTGTGGCGGTATTTCAATAGAAAGGATTTCTAATGCTTGCATCATTCGTACAAAGTGCTCCTTAAACACTCTGATGCACTTGTGTTGTTCAGACCATCTGGTCTGGCATAGACTTGGGATGTTTGGTATTAATTTTCTTCTCAAGACCGACTCGCAAAAAAACGTATTAATGTCCTTTATATTCCGGATTTCTGGTATTGTGTTCAAATCATTTACTATTAGATTTTGTTTGTGTGAAAAGCAATGAAAGAACAATGTTTTTTTTTATACTTTTTCCGCAATATTGCTTGGTTAACTCCTTCTTTGCCAGACATCGTAGAACAGCCATCGAACAAGCCCACGCAATTCTCGGGATCCAGTTATTCAATGGTTTTTGCGTCAAGCGCTTTCAGCTCTACAAAGCCAATAAATTCCTCTTTGACTTCATCGAACTCTTTGTCGAAATAGCGCAACCCTATGGATAATTGTTCCTTTCCAGAAATATCAGCGGTTTCATCTGCTAGTGAGCTATATACGCGCACGCTTCCTTTAACGATGCTTTGCTTTATAGTAGTACCACATAGAGAAATGATCTCATTCTGAATCTGAACTGATTGGTATGTGGCATTTTTATTCCCCTTTTCAAAATAGTTTTTCAATGACTGATCTCCGGCATCTATTATTGAGGTAATATTTTTTTATTTTCTTCTATGATTTTCTTAGAATTTGGATGTCTACCGGCACGTCCTGTAGGAACAATCTTGCAGCTTCAACAGCAGTTTTATGCTATTCTGTGTTTGTATGTCCCTTATAAACCACATGAACATCTTTATATTTAGTGAAAGATCTTATTATTAAAGAGCCTAGGACTCCTCTGTCAGAACTTTAATTTGGTGGAAACAAACTACAAAACTTGCAAAATGCTCCCTTTAGGCACCTGGAATATGTCAGCCAAGGGTAATATGTCTCCAACCATTCATAATTGAATTTCCTCTTTAAGTGGGTAGCATCTTCCAAAAAATTATAGGTCTTAGGTAAAATTCAACACTCTTTCAGTAACTGTTTCTTTTTCTCAGTCGAAATCATAGATGAATGTCCAACGTATCTACCAATGTCATTTTCGTGATTCATCTACTGAAACGCTAGCTCCGAAATCTGGACCCATATCTTGACTCGTCGAGGTGCTGGGCCTGGGTGTGGCTTCTTCATCATGCGAAATAAGTGAAGTAGGAGGGATTGCCTCTTGTGTAGTCTTAGTTGACTTATTGGTATGTTCTTCGTTTTCACCGCTACCATTTCCATTTCGTTATCGGCGTTCTTCCTTTTCAAATCTTCATTGTAAACTATATATATATATATATATATATATATATATATATATATATATATATATATATATATATATATATATATATATATATATATATATATATATATATATAAATATATATATATATATATATATATATATATATATATATATATATATATATATATATATATATATATATATATATATATATATATATATATATATATATATATATATATATATATATATATATTTTTATATATATATATATCTCTTACATATATATATATATATATATATATATATATATATATATATATATATATATATATATATTTTATATATATATATATATATATATATATATATATATATATATATATATATATATATATATATATATATATATATATATATATATATATATATATATATATATATATTGTTCTGCTGCTGTAAAATCTCACATATTTTTTATTAATAATTTTACTAACATTCAAAGATGTTAACAGAAAAAATTAAAAGTATAGCAAACTATGTTAAAAACCACTAATTTCTGTGTTGTAATGAAAAATAGTTTTTTAAAACGAAGCTAACCTCATATGGACAAGTAAGATCATGTGTTACAAAATTCCTACTTTTAAGAAAGAAATAAATACACAAAATTTTATTATAATATTTAAAGTAAAACGTACGTACCAAGGAATCTCCTAATATCCATGATCTGATGAAATTGAACTATAACTTTACACTGAGGCGGTGTTGAATTATAGAGTGGAGTCACGGAGTGATAATTTCAATGCTACTTTGAACCTTAAACACTTAATAAAGAATTGAGAATCCGGCTGAACACAAAATCTAGAATTTACATATACATATCAACATTAAAAAAAAATAGATGGAATAACAACACAGTTCTTATCAACAAATTAAAAGAGCATATAAAATGAGTGAGAAGACCTCGTGTCGGCAAGAGAAATGTGAGAAAATGACGATTGCAACTACTAGCCTTCGCCATAAACTCGTATATATATTAGTGATGCAGGTAACATCCGCATCCGCATCCGCGGAGCATCCGCACATTTTTAAAGATCCGCATCCGCGCTTTGCCCTGCGGATGTTTCGCGGATGTTTATTGTCGAGATTTGATAAAGAATTTTATAAAAATACTTAAGATGAATCTGAACGCAAACTTTAAATGAAAGACATGGGACTCGACCCAACTGTGTAATGATGACTCATGATCTCGCCGCATGAAGTTCATAATAATTTGAGTCAACAGAGTCATATGAGATTAGGGATGCCAAAAACATCAGCGCCTCTACAGCTTCTGTCTCCCATATAATACCATTAATCTCAACGCTAAGGAAGCATTTTCAACCATCTTCAAATGAAAATGATGACGGTTTAAAAAGAATGAAAGATGTAATAAAACTAAAGCTAGAAAAAGGTTTTTTTCTGTAGAAATTAATGCCCTTCTTACTATTGCAACTTACCTAGATCCCCGTTATAAAGGCAAGTTTTTTGTAACACAATAGAACAAGTTAAATCGTCACTTTGTGCTGCAGTTGAAAAACTTCAATCCGATCAGTCTATTAATTCGCCACCCATTAAAAGGAAAAAACGAAATCTACAGAACCAACACCTCCTAGAAGTAAATCAATAACAGATTCAATGGTACAATTTCTACAGTCCAGAAGTGATGAAGAAACACGCATTACCAAAAGATGTAGAGCAAATGATTGAAAACTATCACCAAGAAAAACGACTAGATACAAAAATGATGATCCTATTAGTTGGTGGAAAGTTAAGCAAAATGTTTACCCACGCTTGAGTAAACTTGCAAGGAAATACCTGGCCTGTCCTCCAACTAGTGTTCCAAATGAGAGAGTATTTAGCAATGCTGGGCTAATATATAATAAAAAGAGAAACAGACTCCCAGCAGAAAAAGCAGAAAAATTGATGTTTCTCAAGCACAACCTTCCTATATTTGAATTTCAATACTAGTGCGAAAAGTATATAATCCATTGTAAAATACCTTTCATTAAGGTCAGAGGTTGGGGAATGAGGTTGGTGGGGTGCATTTGAGTTGGGTCTCTGTCCCACACCCTGGTAACAATTATATTATTAGATTGTGGCTAAAACTCGAAATTATATACATATATATAGCATATATATATATATAAAAATATATATATATATATATATATATATATATATATATATATATATATATATATATATATATATATATATATATATATATATATATATATATATATATATATATATATATAATAAACATTCTGCATCCGCGGATGTTGTATTCACATCCGCATCCGCGGATGCGAAAAAAATGACATCTGCTGCATCACTAATATATATATATATATATATATATATATTTATATATATATATATAAATATACTAAATACACATATAGAAATATATATATATATATATATATATATATATATATATATATATATATATATATATATCGTAAAACGTACTTCACGGCCACCCGAAGGACGTTGGATCAAAAAAATTTGCAGGTAGACTCTATAAGAGTAAACATTTCTTCCACTTCAACAATCTTTACTATAAACAAAACACAGGCCTTAGTATGGGCTCTCCTTTGTCCCCTATACTCAGCAACTTATTTATGGAACTGATTGAACACTTTTTTATTCTTAACCACCCTCTTCTCTCCAACACTATGTTGATGACATTTTTGTCTCCATCCCTCTAACCACTGACCCTAATCTCATCCTTAATTTTATCAATTCCATACACACTAATATCAAATTCACTATGGAACTTTCTATCAACAAAACACTACCCTCGACACCCTTCTCTCTTGGCATAATAGCCCGACCTTCTTATATAGTATTTACCGTAAACCTACTTTTAATCCCTCTTACACTCATTGGTTTTCCTCACATACAACCAACACAAAAATTGGCATTCTTACTTCCCTTTTTCTTAGAGCCTTACGTATATGTTCCCCCCCTTTCTTACAAACTGAACTTAATTACATCTTCACTACCTTCAGCAAACTTTCTTACCCCAAACACATCTTAACCCGTTCCCTTAAAAAAGCTAAACATAAACTATACAACCCAACCATCGGTTTACCACCCAAATCCTTCTCTTATCTACCCGTCCCACATGTACCTCACACCTCTATCATAAGATCTTTACCTGAATCTTTAAGACTTACCTCTTCTAATACATCTTCTCTCAAACGGATTTTCAAACCTCCCACACACACTCCCCAAAACATCTCCCAATGTGTTTACAAAATCCCCTGTTTTAACTGCACCTCTTGCTACATTGGAGAAACTAATGATTTCACTAGGCGTAAAAAACAACACAAACAAGACCTCATAAATGACTCACAAAATTCTGCCCTCACTTTACACAGATCACAACTCAATCACAAAATTAACCTTAATGACATGACCCCTATCATACAGGTACTTGACCCCCTACAACGAAAATTAGTTGCCTTTGTATAAAAAATCTTCCCAACTATAACAAACTACAAGGCGAATAATTTTTAGATCCCACACTTAACAAATTATTGATCACCACCTTTTTCAAAAATTAACAAAACATACCTAATTAACTTATTCTTCTTACCATTATATTATATTTAAACTTTCCACTTTTCATTGATTTAAATTTTAAAAAATTTTAGTCTTCCATTCACTGCGTCGGACAGAGGATCCAGCACGGATCGAAAGCTAACGCCCTTCACAATACAGAAGACTTTTCTTGTAATATATATGTAATATTTATCGTGTTTAAGATTACTTCAGGCCTCCTATTATTCTACCTACATAACTTAGCGATTAACAGCTTCGAATTTATCTATATATATATATATATATATATATATATATATATATATATATATATATATATATATATATTTATATAATTTATTTTTATATATATATATATATATATATATATATATATATATATATATATATATATATATATTATAAATATGAAGCGGCGCACGAAACGCGAAAGCGTTTCACGATACGCGAAAACGATAAACACCCATCTTCCATCCGAAACTAGTACATCG